>ML407713.1:0-65130 GCA_005239525.1 Nicotiana knightiana | reverse complement strand
GCTATCGAGGAGGTGATAAGTTGTCTTTTTACACAATCTAAGAAGAGGGTGGGGGGTGGGGGTTATTGATTATCTTGCAAGACCTTTGATACTCTTTATTGCTTCAGTCAATCTTGAATTGATATCTTTACCTTAATTGATTCCTTCAGTCTTGGACATTATCCTAGATTCTCTTTGATTGATTTCTCCAATCTTGGATGCTTTCCTTGATCCCCTTTGATTGATTCCTCGAATCTTGGATGCTTCCCTTGAGTTCCAATACCAAGAGCAAAAATATTATTTTCATCATTAAAATTAAACCTAACATTTTGGTTATGAAAATTATTATTGCTTTTTTTAGCATATGTACTTTAGGTTATGGCTGGGTTTGCATTAGGATTCAATCTCTAGGTTATGAATGTTCTGTGCTCTGACAGTAGTTCATGTGTTTCCTTTTAAAAAAAAATTCCTTTTAATTGTTATTTTATGTTTTTTTAATAAACTTATATGTTGTTTAATAAACTTATCCTCACTTTGGTGTTGTTTAATTTTTGGACCTTGAATATAGTTTTGTCCAAATCAAATATGGAGAGATCCACCAATACAACAGAAGATGACACCTTTAGAAGCAATTCTCCCATCCCCTTCTATTAATCCTTGCTTCTTGTCACTTGGGCTGAATCAATCGCTCTTATATACTCCTCAACTAATGATTAGACTTAGAGAATGTGTAGAGAAACTACAACTCTTGAAGACTCCCGATGAGCGTCAACGTAGACTTGAGGAAGTTCTAGAAATACATGCGGATCTAAATTAGTTTTGAGTGAGAAGGAAGTTAGGGTTTTGAGTGGCAGTGGTCTTGGTCTGGCCTGTTAATTAGTTTTGGGTTGTTAATTGTATGATTTATTTTGTGGCTAGCTATTGTCATTAGTTTTTCCCGGATGGCTAAAAATGAAGTTCGCTCTTAAGTTTTCTGTTACGAACGAAACAAAGATAACTTTACAAGATAATTTTGAATAGTTGAGTGACCATTTAAGTAATAGACTCGTTTTTAGCTTATTGATTTGTTGATTGACTATTGCAATTAATGCAACGAGAGGGCATTGCTTTGTGTGAAATAGTGTAATTGTTGGATGACACCATAGAAAATCCAAGCATATCACACGACTTATTTTAGGCGCAAATCTCCTCTGCTACATCTCTATCTCCATAAAGTCTTATCACGTTTGCAATAACTACGAAGCGCCGCATTTGACTGAATCAAAGGAGTGCAAATTTCTTCAATGAATGCTGAAGAAATTAGATAATAATTTCAAGTACTTGAAGCCAAGCTTATGGAACTTAACACGTGATGGCTGAAAATTTGGTGGGAACATGGAGTTTTCATAACACGGTAGTAACGACGTTGAACATTTCCCATGTAACTACTTCTCAAATGTTTCTCCTTAACTTTAAATTTCAACAAAGAAGAAGATCATTATAGTTGGGACTTCTCCTCTGTGTGATTATTCACTTTATTGCTCCATTAGCTTCTGTCATGAAGAATATTTTAAAATGGGTTATATGGCGAAATTTTGGAAGATGGAGTTGAAGAGAAAGTGAAGGGGAAACAAAGAATAATAAATAGTGAAAAGAAGGCACCATTCTCTCCTCGATTCATTGGTGTAGAATGAGGAAAAGAGGACAAAAAATATTCTTACAAAAATATATGTTGCTTCATGTGTTGCCAACGTTGGCTTCTGTGAATCGATGCCAAAATTGTTTCGAATCGGTAAATATCGGTTCATATAATGGAGGAATTGGTAAATTGATTGTGAAAACCTAAGAGTCCTTTGGACAAGTTCTCATTCAGGGAAGTAAGACTTGAATCCTACACTAATACTGAAAATATTCTTGAGATCATCAATATAGTATATACAAATGTACATATACTTGTTTGATTAGAAAAGAGATCAAAATATTTAAAGTGTTACAATGGTTTAGTTGAAAAACCATTTGAAAAGAAAATTAAAATTCTCGTGATTTTCTACACCGGTTTTAAATATTAAAATTTTGTGATTTTCTACCCTACTTCGAGATTAAAATCTGCGTGATTTTATACTCGATCTTAGAGGTTAAAGTCGTGATACTCTACTCCAATTTATTACTCGGTTTGAAGATAAAAAACTTCACCATTTATAAAATTTGATCATGTCAGATATTACTCGATTTGATGATTAAAAGCTTCGTCGTTAACTTATGGTTGTGTCATATTGGTTTGAAGATTTAAAACTTCACCATTATTAATTCTGTCTCTATCGTGGCACAAACAACGGATATCGTGATTGGCTCTATACAGTAATAAGTTATAGGCTATAAGTACCTTATTTTATATTTTGATGATCTAACAAACTTAATGTCAAGAACCAGATAGGGAACTTGATACACATCTGGTCCACATTCTCAAGCATAGGAAATAACCAGACTTAAGCTGAAGATATTCGTCAGTCTTTCACAAGTTAAAGAATCAACAAGGGGAACAAATGGACTTCCGTTCCCCTAATGATCGTACCAGTCAAATCTCCAACAACTGGAAAGTGACTTCCTGCACACGCAACAATACTGAACAGTGAAGCAGTCAACTACATTTGGAAAGGACATTGTACCCAAGTTGCTTACATCATTCAAGTGATGTCATAAATGTTATATTAAAATTAAACAAATGACAAAACATCACTTAACACTTAGAGAATTTACTCAATCACTCCAACAGTGATTGATCATCCAGTTAACAATTCTCAAGTGCATCAAGAACAAAGAACAACATTGCTACGGACCAGTTTCCCATATCAAGTGATTGTATGTCCTTAGTGGAGTTGTAAATTTGTTAATGTTCTTACTTGTAATTCCTACTTACCTTACTTAGAAGCATTGTGTAGGAAACTCTTTTGTAAATCATAAATCCCCGTGTTTTGTGTCTTGGCTAGAGTTAGTCAAGTTGTAAAGACTTTGTAATAGAGGTATTACAAAGTGGCTTGTAATAGGAGTGCTACAAGTTAGTGAGAGATTAAGAAGTTAATTCCTAGATTACAATAGGTTGTAATCTAAATGTTTTGCTCAGTAGTGAAGTTTGAAATCCTACAAGGATAGGTCATGGTTTTTGATCCCGTGAGCTGGAAATTTTCCACGTAAAAACTCTCAATGTCATTTACTTTCTGCTGTGTTTGTGTAATCTGTGGAAACTAATAGAGAACCTGGCTCTCTATTTAGTTTGGTGGACCCTCGAATTATATCATTTGGTATCAAAGCAGGTTCTTTCTATCAGACTGACACCTAGAAAGGATCCTCATGGCTGCTCCACCAAACTTTGAAGAAGGTCAGTCTACCTACAGGCCACCAAGGTTCAATGGCCAGTATTATGGATAGTGGAGGACTAGGATGCACGACTTCATCATGGATGAAGATTCCGAGCTCTGGGAAGTCATCTTGATGGACCCTTTGTCCCCACTAAAATTAGTGGTGACCCTGCTGTATCTATTCCCAAAACAAGAAAAGAATTCAATGATGCCGATCGAAAAGCCATAGAGAAGAATTTTCGTGCAAAGAAAATCCTCGTCTGTGGTATTGGTCCTGATGAATACAACATGATATCGACATGTTAGTCAGCCAAGAATATCTGGGAAGCTCTCCAGATAGCTCACGAAAGAACAACACAGGTCAAGAATCCAAGATCGACATGCTCACAACTGAATACGAGCTTTGTCACACCTCCTTTTTCCTACACCCAAAAAGATATGTGTTATTGGATCGTTGTGGGTTAAAGAGTTGTTCCAATTAAAGTGATAATTTTGAAATAGGGATTATTTTATTACTCAGAGTCGCCACTTGGAATTGATTTTTGGGTGCTCCAAGTCACCTTTTATTTGAATCCCTAATCAAAGGAAGATTTGACTCTCTTTTTATTGGTCCGCGAAAATAAAGTTCGGGTAAGGAATTCTGTTAACAGGGGAGAAGGTACAAGGCATTTCCCGGGTCCCGTGGTTCTAGCACGGTCGCTTTGTTGACTTAAACTCGGCTTAAATTAATTCTGAATAAACTGTGCTTTATTAGTTTCTGTGTTTTACTTGTCCGCTTTTACTTCTTGATTATTAGATTTATCAAGGAAGATGATTTGGGATAAATTACGTTGTCATAATCACGCTACGCAAGCGAATGCGCGATCGAGACAAAATTTATTAATCATAACAGCGCTACACAAGCAAATCCGCAATTACGACGAAGATTATTAGTATATTATTACTATTGAAAAAAAAAAGTTACTACATTTAAAGGAATTAATTAAAAATTAACTATCGCTCTACGGAAGCGAATCCGTGATTTTAGAAAATTATTAATTAAATTGAAAATTAACTAAAAAAAGAAACTAAAGAGTATGAAATGACATTTTTGAATTAATTTATTTTATGTTAAACATCACGCTACGCAAGCGATTCCGTGAAGTTACATCGCGCCTACTAATTGCCTAGCGTTTAAATTAATTAATTAAGAAAGTGATTAAATTACTTTAATTTGTAGAGAAGAAGCTGAGTTTTTATTGAGAATTAATTGTGAGACAATCATGGTGTTGAAAGTTGGATTTGCCTTGTTAGAAAGTGAAAATGGGCCAGCTATGGAATACACTTGGGATTGGGCTGCTGAAATTATTTATAAAAATAGAAAGAAAAGGCCAACAACTTATTAAGAAAATATGGGCCTGCTGAAATAATTAAAGGGAAATGAACCATCTATTAAAATAGTTTGGACTTTAATCACATTGGGCCTAGTATTTCTTCCCAAAATCATTTCATCTCAACTTTGCAAACCCACTACCCAATCTTATTTTGTCTATTTATATCTTTCTTTTATTGAACCAAAAAATCTCAACCTCCCTTTCAATCCAATATCAAAGTTTAAAACTTACAAACACGTCAATAATATCCACATGTATTTTATTGACAAAAAAAAAGAAAACACAACAAACTAACATAAAAAAGAAAAGACAAGAAATGAAACATAGCCTATTATATGATTTCTTTTAACTCCAAATGAATGATCCTATGACTTAAACATAAAAGATCAATTCCTAGTCACATGAATCTATTCACCTTGAACCAAATGATTGGGATTTCCAAATTTAAAAATAAGGACAAGCTTGATTTCTAAGACTCAATATCTTTCTACTTAGAACACCTTGGGAGATAATAAAAAAAAGTAAAAGAGAAAATTTTAACGTGCATCTTCTATTTAAACTAAAGAAAGAGCAAAGGGAAGCTAGCATTCTGCTTATGTAACGAGATATCTCAAAATACTAAGTGTGTTTCACTGAGGAGTTTTTACATTAAACACCAACAATTACTCCAAGATATAACTATCACGAGTTTTAAAATCTATCTTTCTATCGCTTGTTCTTTAAACTAAATTGTGCCGTTACACGAGTTTAGATCTACAAGCACAAGCTCTTAGCAACTAAACAAATCATATACAACTTTTAACTTACAAAGAAGTTAGAAGAAAGCTGGAACTTTAAGGAAAAGAGAACACATGTTTCATGAGTTTAAACACTCATTTATGAGCAGAAGATCACAAAAATGTAAAGAAATAGCAGTAACACATCAGTACATTCATTGCAATAGCTTTATGCAACTAAAACCTAAACAACAGAGTTGGAAAAATACCTAGTTTGCAGAAAACAGGGGAAAAAATGCAGCAAGGTAATGAACCAGCAAGACTCCGGCAAAAACAGAACAACAACAACAGTAAGAAGAAGTGAAAATCCAACAGTGATGAAGCCCATAAACGCAACAACGATCTCAGAATTTTCAGCTATTGGATATGTTTAGCTTCTGATTTTACTCTCAAGGTTTTTGTTTTTTTAATGTGTAAAAAGTTCAGCAATTGTGTAGTAGATTGTGTGTTCAAGCCACTCTAAAGCTGTCCCCTATCAAGTGTGAAAGAATGAACTCTTTAAATAGGAAAAATAAGTCCTTTTGGACAGATTTTGGTTCGCCAAAAATCTGTCCAAAATGACTAACTTTTGTGTGCCAAAACTGTCCATTTTTCACCAAATTCTGACACAAAACATAGCAGTTGCATTTCCAGCATGTTTGAACTGTAAATTACCCAACAACCATGTACTTTAAACTCAAATATTCACCTTTTATCTATACATGACTGAAATTCAACTTATACACCCAAATCTCAATCAAACATGAACTAGCAAAGTAGAAACAAGACTCAAAATGTAATCGAACTAAGTATTCAGACTAACTAGATTGGAATGAGTTTGATTTGTGCAAACTAACATGGAACAACAACTGAATTTCACAAGCTAAAGCCCGAAATGGAAATTAAACGAACATCATTAAACTGTTACGATTAAAAACAACTAAATATACGACTAACTATATAAACAATTCAACTAATCTTTTTGGTTTTTCATAAAATTAACATAAAGACTTAATTATCAACCGAGTAGGTCGAAGAACAAAAATCAGAACTAATAGACAACAACGAACTACTCGACCGACTCGGTTGAACAACTGAAATTCACATTCACACACAAAATAGTCGACCGACTAGGTCGAAAAACCAAAAATAGTTTAAGACTAATAACCAATTGCACATACATAACATCAAAATTAATAAAAATTAAACCTGTAAAACTAATACTAATCACAAAAGCGAAAAAGCAGAAAGATAAAAGAAAAGAAGTAAGGTTTATACCAATCGAGGGCGTTCGACCACAAATCAAGCAACGAGATGACCTTGAGGATGCAAATTGGCTGCTGTCCAATCTTGAAACGCTCGTTTCATTTCGACAGATGCTAACTTCATTGAACTAAGCGTCGTACCAAAAGGAAACGGGTGTCTTTGGGTTGAATATGCCGAAATAGACGAGAACTGGTGCGACAATGGTGTAACAATGGAGGCCGGGCAGTGGGGTGGCTGCCGGAGGTGGCTGGCCAACGGTAGAGGCGGCGACAATGGGGTAAGGTTAGGGATTTAGGGTGAAACTAAGGGCAAAAGGTAGTCATCAAAGAAATATACCCGTTTATGCTTGTATTGTAGGGTAAAAGTGGTTCAACCTTGATGAATTTCGAAAATAAGAGAAGGCTAGGGTTTCAGATTTATGTAGATCTATCGATATTGGTGGGAATTTTGGGGGTTTGTGGTTTAGATTGGTGTAAAGGATGAGGAGAGGAAGGTTGGATGAAGTTTTAGGGTGTATTGGAGGGCGGCCGCCGGTGGAGTTTGGTGGCGGCCCCTCTTTGCTCGAGAACATGAAGAGTTTTCGTGGAAAGAAAAGTGAATCCATGACTAATTTTTGCTCACACATCACTACAATGAAGCATTTTGAAAAAGGTGACCGGACCTTGCTTCCGAGGTTGCCTACATATCCTTGGCTATAGAGGAATCAGGTCAGTGTAGTTCTGGGAAAGTTTGGTAGTTGGGACTACCGGACACTGGATTTAAAACTGTTGTTGTTGTTGTTGTTGCTGTTACTGTTACTTGATGCTTACATTAAAGGAAAAGAGAAGAGAACTACATACGTCTGCTAACTAAGAGTTAAAAAATTCCTATCTATGTATCTTATGGAGTAAAATCTTGATTTTTGACTTGCTCGCTTGTGTCGACCTTAGATTGGATCTTGATGCTCTTTGAAGAAAAGATTATGACTCAATCTCGATTGCTTGCTTTCTGGATCAGAATTTGAGAAGATGAATCTTGAGAAGCTGGGTTGCTGACACATTGTCAATGCTAACTCCAACCATCTTGTGATCGAAAGACTTCTTTCTTATGATGAGACATTGAAACCGCAAGCTTTAACCGTCACCTGTGCTCTACGGCGGGGCCTGAAAAGCCATCAAAGACGAACAAAACGAACAAAAGTTTTCTGCCCCGGTTTGAACTAGGGAAATTTTGTGAGTTATGAGAGAGAGCTATAAACTATCTAATTTATTGAAAGGCACACAGAAACAATAGAATAAACAAACTAAAAGATATAAAAATTTGTAACGAGGTATTACGTACCTTACATTACCCAAAGGATAGGTAACCAGGGGTTGGTACCCTGTATTACTGAAAGGGAAAGTAACCAGGGTTGGCCCCCTGTATCACCGGGAAGGAATGTAACCAGGGGTTAGTACCCTGTATTACTGGAAGGAAATGCAACCAGGGGTTGGTACCCTGTATTACTAGGAAGAAAATGTAACCAGGGGTTGGTACCCTGTATTATTAGGAAGGAATATAACTAGGGGTTGGTACCCTGTATTACTGAAAAGAATGTAACTAGGGGTTGGTACCCTGTATTACTGGAGAGAAATGTAACCAGGGGTTGACACCCTGTATTACTGGAGATGAATGTAACCAGGGGTTGGCACTCTGTATTACTGGAGATGAATGTAACCAGGGGTTGGTGCCCTGTATTACTGAGATGGAATGAAAATGTAATCAGGGGTTGGCACCCTGTAATGCTGGAAAGGAATGTAACCATGGGTTGGTACCCTGTATTACTAGGAAGATAATGTAACGATGGGTTGGTATCCTGTATTACTGAAAGGAATGTAACCAGGGGTTGGTACCCTGTATTACTGAAAGGAGTGTAACCAGGGGATGACACCCTGTATTACTGATAAAGTGTTAAATCCCTCTAGGCGAAATGGTCCTACCTAAGTTAAGCTACGAAAATGACCTGAGAGAAGAGTACTTCTACCTGGAACTATGAGCTTGATCCCCCAAGGAAAAATGGCTCTACCTGAGTTAAGCTACGTGAAACATCCTGAGTGAGGAGTACTTCTACTCGGAACTATGACCTGGATCCCCCTAGGCAAAACGGTTCTACCTGAGTTAAGCTACGAAAACGACCTGAGCGAAGAGTATTTCTACCCGGAACTATGAGCTGGATCCCCTTAGGCAAAACGTTCTACCTGAGTTAAGCTACGTGAAACATCCTGAGTGAGGAGTAATTCTACTCGGAACTATGAGCTGGATCCCCCTAGGAAAAACGGTCCTACCTGAGTTAAGCTACGAAAATGACCTGAGCGAAGAGTACTTCTACCCGGAACTATGAGCTGGATCCCCCTAGGAAAAACGGTCCTACCTGAGTTAAGCTACGAAAATGACCTGAGCGAAGAGTACTTCTACCCGGAACTATGAGCTGGATCCCCCTAGGAAAAACAGTTCTACCTGAGTTAAGCTACGAAAACGACCTGAGTGAAGAGTACTTCTACGCGGAACTATGAGCTGGCTCCCCCTAGGCAAAACGGTTCTACCTGAGTTAAGCTCCGAAAATGGGAGATATGGACAATACTGATGTATGCTGAAAATAAAAGAAAAATGGAGATTTTAAGGAGCTTACGTTTTGTGACATTCGCCCTTTGAGAATTGTCATTCTGCACTACCTTGTCCCTGCTTCAAACAAAGAAAAATTTATGAGTTTTCAAAGTAGTGGTTGGTTTGTGGCCTTGACGCCCTGTTGCAGTTTGGATTCACGGCAACTCCACTGCTGAAGAGGTGATTCTATCAGTGTGGTACCGATATGATCGGATACTCTGTATTGTATTCTGGAAAACTTGTTTTTCGATGTTTCCCCTGACTGTTTCATACTCGGATGTCCATGGCACCGCTAACCCTTGCCCCCAAGGCATGGCAAATTTTCCCCTTGAAAATAAAACTCAGTTGTCTTGCACCCAGCACCAGCCTGTATCTGTAGTGCTTATCAACTTTTCTCTTGAAGCAAGTCTTGATTAGGCAATCTTTTCAGTTTCTTTGAGACACCTTCGTTGCCTTAACAAATGAGATAACAGATGGATCATGCCTTCGTCAATGCCATATATGCCCCAAATTGTGCTCGATATTTTGGGAAACTATAGCCAGTTTTGCAGCCATTCCTTTGCTTCACTTTTGAGGAAAGATTAGACTGGAAGGGACTCAAAGAAATATTATGGGTAAAAATAGAAGAATACTTGAAGGTGAAAACGAACTGTGCATAAACTAAAGGCATCCCTTTCTGGAAAAGGAATAGGGAGACTCATCTGGAAGTATGTGCCGGCTTCAATGAATCATGACATGCATTTTGGACTGGACGCCTGATCCGTCTAAGCTGTATAATTCTCAAAATCCGTCGCAAATGTTCATCTTGAAACTGTCTTGGTTGTGCTCATGTCGGTGTGTCAAAGACCCCCATTTGGCTAGTAGCGCCCTTTGCGGGTTTTTGCTAACTGACCTCTCTCATCTCTCTACTCACCGTCGCCCCATGGTGCCCATTTGGGTTTTCACCAATAAGACTCTCTCATTTCTCTGCTCACTGTCGCCTTACGGTGCCCATACGTGTTTTCACCGAAAAGACTCTCTCGTTTCTTTTTTTTGTTTTTAAGATATGACATGCAGACGGTTTCCCAATGCCCCTGGCATGGTAACTTCACATATTCTCAAAGATCTACAAGAAGTTATTAACATGGAAAAAATGGGAAAAGAACCTTGAACTGAGTTACAACTTTTGGAACTATTTCTACAGAAAAAACCGTAAAATAAAACAAACTTCTGCCGCAGTTTTGGCGTATTGGGAATATGGATTTTTGTTGTGATGGGACCGAACCCAGGGTAAGGCTGCCTACGTATCCTTTTGGAATCAGGTCGGACGTAGTTCAATAACTCAGAAGATTTGTTGTTTGGATTCTTTTCTTTTCTTCCTTTTTTTGTTGCAAGTACATAGGATCCAAAAAACGGAAAACAAAGAAGACAAATACAACTCAAAAGGGTTAACAAGTGGGTGAGACCTATTTGGAACAAACAAGCAGCGGTGACCTTCGTCATCTCGATTCTGAGAAAATCATGCCTGAAAGTTCCACAGTGGGTATATATCAGACATAATATCTTTTTACTGCATCTTCTTTAATGGTCATGCCTGGTACCCTTCCTTCTTATTCAACCAAGTGCAAGGCCCCTTTTGGTAACACTTTCTTGATGATGTAGGGCCCTTGCCAGTTTGGGGCGAACTTTCCTTTAGCTTGTACTTGGTGTGGAAGAATGCGTTTCAGAACGAGTTATCCCAACTCGAAGTGCCTTGGACGCACTTTCTTGTTGTAAGCGCGTGCCATTCTTTGCTGGTATAACTGGACAAAGCACACTTCTGCTAGCCGTTTTCATCAATCAACATTAGTTGTTCCAATCGGGTCTTTACCCATTTTGTATCTTCAATCTCCGACTTTACAATGACTCGAAGAGAGGGAATTTCAACTTCAGCCGGTATTACAGCTTCCATTCCATATACCAACAGGTAAGGAGTTGCACTAACGGATGTGCGAGCAGTTGTGTGGTATCCCAAAAGAGCAAAAGGCAACTTTTCATGCCATTTTCTGGAACTTTGGATCATCTTCCTAAGAATCTTCTTGATGTTCTTGTTCGCAGCTTCAACGGCTCCATTGGCTTCGGCCGGTAAGGGGTAGAATGGCGATGCATAATTTTAAATTGCTCGCATACCTCCTTCATCAAATTACTATTTAGATTGGCTGCATTGTCAGTGATAATGGTCTTTGGGATACCAAAACGACAGATGACGTTGGAAGGGAAAAAGTCTACCACTGCTTTCTTGGTGACTGCTTTGAAAGTGACGGCCTCCACCCACTTGGTGAAGTAATCAATTGCAACCAAAATGAATCTATGCCCATTTGAAGACTTTGGCTCGATTGGTCCAATAACATTCATTCCCCAAGTAATGAAGGGCCAATGAGAGGACATGTNGACACTTGCGAACAAAACTGAAGCAATCTCGCTCCATAGTAAGCCAATAATACCCTGCCCGCAGAATCTTCTTCGCCAAAACATATCCATTCATGTGAGGTCCACATACCTCTTCATGCACTTCACTCATGATCCGCTCAGCTTCTGTGGTATCTTAACAAGTTCAAATCTGGGGTCCTTTTGTATAAAATTTCCCCATTCAGGAAGAAACCGCCAGTGAGCCACCTTATAGTTCTTTTTTGATCTGCCTTGGCATGCTCTGGGTATTCCCTTGTTTCAGGAATCGTTTTATGTCATGATACCACGGTTCACCATCTGGTTCTGTCTCAACNCGAGGCTAAGGTAGCCAAGGCGTCGGCTAGTTCGTTGTGAAACCTGGGAATGTACCTGAACTCGATGGATTTGAATCTTTTGCTCAGGTCTTGCACACATTGTCTGTATGGAATAAGCTTGATTTCTCGAGTCTCCCATTCGCCTTGGGCATGCAGGATAAGCAAATCAGAATCTCCCATAACCAATAGTTCATGCACATCCAGATCGAGGGCCATTTTCAGACCCATGATACAAGCTTCGTATTCTGCCGTGTTATTGGTACAAAATAAACGGATTCAGGCCATTGCAGGGTAATGTTGTCCGATAGGCANTTGAGTTGACCTCTTCGTCCGGGAAGTATGTGCTCAGTGGCTTGTAATCATCATCAACTGGATTCTCTGCCAAATGATCTGCCAAAGCTTGTGCTTTCATTGCGGTGCGAGTGACATAGACAATGTCGAACTCTATGAGCAGAATCTACCATTTTACGAGCCTGCCAGTGGGCATCGACTTTTGAAAGATGTACTTTAAAGGATCCATTCTGGATATGAGGTAAGTGGTGTAGTCTAGGAGATAATGCCTCAACTTCTTAGCAACCCAAGTCAAGGAACAACACGTCCTTTCTAAAAGGGTGTACTTAACCTCATAATTGGTGAAATTCTTGCTCAAGTAATAGATTACCTGTTCTTTTTTGCATGTTGCATCATGTTGCCCCAGAATGCATCCAAAGGAATTATCCATCACCGATAGATATAAAATCAAAATCCTACCAGGTTCAGGTGGGACCAGTACAGGGGGTTTTGACAGATAGTCTTTGATCCTATCAAAAGCTTTTTGGCAATCGTCCGTCCACTTGATAGCAACATCCTTTTTCAGCAGCTTAAAGATGGGCTCGCATGTGGTTGTGAGCTGAGAAATGAACCTACTGATGTAGTTCAACCTCCCGAGCAAACTCATGACTTCCTTTTTATTCTTCGGGGGTGGAAAATCTCGAATGGACTTTATCTTAGATGGATCCAATTCGATGCCTCTCCGGCTGACTATGAAACCGAGGAGCTTCCCAGATGGAACCCCAAATGCACACTTGGCTGGATTAAGCTTAAGGTCGTACCTTCGAAGCCGTTCGAAGAACTTTCTCAAATCGCGCACGTGATCAGCTTGTGTCTTTGATTTTATGATGACATCATCGACATATACTTCTATCTCTTTGTGCATCATGTCGTGGAAAATGGTGGTCATGGCCCTCATGTAAGTTGCCCCTGCATTCTTCCCAAATGGCATGACCCTGTAATAATAAGTACCCCATGGAGTGGTGAAAACGGTCTTTTCTCCGTCATCCTCATCCATTAGAATCTGGTGGTACCCAACATAGCAATCCACGAACGATTGGATCTCATGCTTTGCGCAATTATCTACAAGGATGTGGATGTTTGGCAAAGGAAAATTATCCTTCAGACTTGCTTTGTTCAGGTCCCTGTAGTCAACACAGACTCTAGTTTTTCCATCCTTCATTGGAACATGCACAACATTTGCCACCCAGGTGGTGTATCGGACAGCTCTGACCACGTTGGTGTTCAACTGCTTCATTATTTCCTCTTTGATTTTGTCAATCATGTCCGTTTTAAATTTTCGTTGCTTTTGTTGGATTGGTGGAAAATCAGGATACGTGGGAAGCTTATGAACCACTAGATCAACACTTAAACCTGGCATATCATCATAAGACCAAGCAAACACGTCTCTGTATTCAAACAAAAGTTGAATCAAGGAATCTCTGGTTTTTTGTTCAGTGTGAATGCTTATCTTTGTTTCTCTAACTTCTTCGTGACTTCCGATATTAATGGACTCAATTTCATTGAGGTTGGGCTTAGGCTTATTTTCAAATTATTCCAACTCTCTTGTTATTTCCTCAACAGCCCCATCTTCGTCGTATTCAACCTCTTGATGCATTATTTCGAAATTAGACAAATTTTTAAGATCTGGGCGTGAATTCCGCATGCATATCATGTTATTAAAGCCGACATTAACGAAACAGAAATGGAAACAAAATGACTGAATTAGGAAAAGGAAAAGGTACAAAATTTAATACGAAATTGAACTGCATTTCATTGAATTCGAAAGGATAGAAGGGTTAACATCAAAACAAAACAATCATACTGAGATGTTTGGATTACAACCCTGAAAGTAACCCAAAATACAAAAAGAAACTGCAAAAGCAAACTACCAAGACTCCTTCCTTGTGGGGAGAGGAGTTGCTTCCCAATTGTTGAGCATGGTATCTGGGCCAATTAGTTGCACATCGGCACGACTAGTACCTTCACCTGCCTGGATCATATTCACTTCAGAAAACATATGGCTGAATCCATGGCAAATTTCATCAATGTTTGCCTGCGCCGAGGAATGTTGACCTTCTTTGAGTCATGGCTTGACAAAAGTGTAGAAAATGTGAGGGACAGGTTGTTGCAACACCCATCCATGCTTTTTGCAGTGTTTGTCTTTGTCTTCGTCTGCTTGTGTCATCCTGAAGCCTAAGCCAAAATTACCCTGGTTACTGAACGGAGAAATGGGCTCCAAAATTCCTTGCAATGATGCCCAAGCATTTTCCTGGCTCATAACCTTGTCTCAGCATGAGTGCCGCTACCATTACAGATGTGGCGGAAATAAGAGGATGCAGAATGGTCCTTCCTTCATCAACATGGTCCGCAACAACCACTTCAAAATCCTGATAGACAATGGACTCACACCCTTCCTTGGCCTCAATACAGGGGATTAACGGGTCTTTATAAATGGACGACCCGTCTTCCCCATGAACAATAATTTCTTGCCTGTCATGTTCGAATTTGAGAATATGATGCAAAGTGGATGGCACAGCTCGGGCCGTATGGATCCATGGCCTTCCAAGAAGAAAGTTATAAGAAGTGTCCATGTCCACTACTTGGAAGACAATTTCGAAGTCAACCGGCCCAATCATCATGGTGAGGTTGATCTCCCCAATGGTATCTCTCGCCGAGCCATCAAAAGCGTGGATACGGACATTGCTGGGTCGGATTCTGTCTGTATTGATCTTCATGCTTTGCAAGGTGGAGAGAGGGAATACATCTATGCTCGAGCCTCCATCAACCATGACTCGCTTCACGTAGTTCCCCTCACATTTAATAGTCAAGTGCAAAGACCTGTTGTGCCCGACTCCTTCTTCGGGGAGTTCATCATCAGTAAAGGTGATTCTGTTCACCTCAAAAAATCTATTAGCCATCTTCTCTAACCGATTCAATGTGGTATTCTCTGAGACATGCGCCTCGTTCAGGATCTTGATTAGCACACGAGCATGCTCTTTTGAATGTATGAGAAGAGATAGTAGAGAAATTTGGGCAGGAGTCTTTCTCAGCTGGTCAATGATTGAGTAATCCTGAACTTTCATATTCTTCAAAAATTCTTCTGCCTCTTCTTCAGTGACTGGATTCTTTATTGGCAATTGTCCTTCTCTGATTTGCTTGGCCTGCATCAACTCTTCTGGAGAGTAACACCTTCCCGATCGAGTCAAACCTCCAGTTTCCCCCACTTCTATGATTTCCTTGCCTTTGTAAGTCATCACAGTTTTGTTTTAGTTCTAAGGAATGGTCTTTGTGTTTGTCATAGGGGGTTGCACGACATGTTTGATTATGATCGGCTCAGTTATACCCTTCGTACCACCCTGGTTCTTCCTTGTGATGGGGTGGCCTCCAAGGACATATAACCTTGGGCTTGGAACATTGGAGTGAACTTCCAACCTCGAGATTTTTGGAACAAATAAAGTTGCCTTCTATGAGCTCTGGGCTCCTTTCACAATTAATGGAACATCTCGGCTTGGACTTACTTTTAGACCTGTTCCTTCTTGAATTGCTCCTGATGTCATTTCTACTCGAACAGCCGGCTTGTATTCTTGATTTCAGCCAATCATTCCCACAAAGTGATCATCATTGTGTACTGGCAAGGGGTTATTGGTCACATTAGGAGGGTCCTTGTCATTTGTAACCACAATCAGTTTTTCAGCAATTAGTCTTTCTATGGCTCTTTTCAGAGTCCAACACTCATCAGTGCTATGCCCCGGGGCCCCTGAATAATATTCACATCTAGCATTTGCTTGAAATCCATGAGAATCAGGATGCATATGGTAGGGAGCGATGGGTCCAATCACGCCTATTTGCTTCAGCTTTTGGAATAAACTAGAGTATGATTCAGCCAATGGGGTGAATTTTTCTGCCGGCCTTTGCTCTCGACCATAATCCTGCCTGGGACAAGCATTATAGGGTGCCCGAAAATTTTGCTACTGAGGTCGGGGTATCCTTGGAGCTGGGCCCGTACTTGTTGATTGGGCGGCCGAGCATAAGACTGAGCATTGAACACTGTGTACTGTGGTGGGCCCACAGAGCATTGAGGAATTGGCGGAGGATAATAATGTCGAGGGTAGCTGGATTTCCCCTGCTGAACTTGCACATAAGGGTGCGGTGCCCCCTTTTGAACTTCCCTGGATCCCGAAGTCATCATGGACCCGTCATCTCTCTTCTTTTTATTTGCGAAACTTCCCGACCCATTTTGGATAGCTTGAGTGGTGGCTTTGATAGAAGCTTGACTTACAATTCTGTCAGTCTTGAGGCCATTTTCGACCATTTCCCTATTTTGATTGCCTCTTCAAAAGGTCTACCCATCGCGGACATCATGTTCTGAAAGTAATCAGGCTCTTGAGCCTCCAGAAAAACAGTGATCAACTCATGGTTATCCATGGGTGGCTTGACTCTAGCCGCTTGCTCCCTCCACTTGATTCCATACTCCTTAAATCTTTCAGTCGGTTTCTTCTTCATATTGGACAGGGAATTGCGATCTGGTGCAATATCTATGTTGTACTGGAATTGTTTGATGAAGGCCTGAGCCATGTCGTCCCAGACATAACAGTGAGATATATCTTGGTCGATGAACCATTTTGAGGCTACCCCCGCAAGACTTTCCCCAAAATAAGCCCTCAGCAATTCTTGTTTTCCACCTACACCCCTCAGCTGANCTGGCGGAAAATGGATGTGAGGGAACATGCATAGATCACTGAAAGATACACTTTTGTGACCGCCTAGTCCTTGTATGTTCTTTATGTTTTGTTCAAGACTTTTCATCTTCCTGGCCATCTCATCTGGCTCAACTGTCTGTGCAGGCTTTCCATTTCCCCTAGGGACTCGTACTGACGAGTCTGGTTATATGGAGCCGAGACCCTGAAAGCCATATTTGGAGAGTAGTATTTTCCATCATAAGCATGAGATGGTGGCTCATTGTTTTTCCTCGTCACAGGTGGTGGTGGCGAGACTGTATATACCGGTGCTCCAGACACGACAAGAGGGGTGTTCCTGACTGGTGCGGCTGGAGGTCGCACATTAGAGGTACTAGGGGCGGCATGAATGCTGTAGTTTGGCACATACCCTGGTGGTAGAATGTGATCACTTGTTGCACGTAGCGGTGGTTGAGTAGCTAGGGGTACGGTAGAAGTTCCTTCTGAGGGACCCTGAGGTGGAGGCTGACAGGAGACCCAAGCTTGATATACATCTGACATTTGTTGTTTTAATCTTCTCACTTCCTCCGACTCTTGCTCAACTGACTGACCATGGGGGTCGTCACTAACCAACTCGATTTCATCATTATTAGCCATTGGTACCTTCCCTTTAGATCTGGTGAAGTAATGATGTGTTGCCAGTTTCATCACAAACCAACCACCTTAAGTTGATTGACTAAAAGACACCAAACGTGTTAGGGTTAAGCATTTTACACATATTAATCACACGTAATATGCCACGTTCCTAACATTGTCACCATTTCTAACATGCTTTTGGAGGGCTTCATGTTTCATCCCGTCTTATGACGCTGCTGCTTATTGGTGCTCTCAAATTTTTCTTTTCTCTTCTCTTTCTTTTTTCTTGCCTATTTTTGTTCCCTCATTTTAGAGTTATTGAAATATTTTGATCGAACCTTTTAAGGGTTGCCTACGTATCATGTCGCCGCATGAATCAGATCATTACGTAGTTCAGAGACATGACCCTATTTTTTTCTTCTTTTTTTCTTTTTATACAAAACAAACATTTTTTGGTTCTCTTTTTTTTTTCAAATTTTTCCAAAACAAAATATTTTTCATTGATTTTCATTTTTTGATACAAGACTCAACAACAAGGATTACATAAAGATAACCATTTAAGCAAGACCAGACTTGACTGCAACAGACTTTTTAAGACAAAGGGAAAAATAACAAGACTCAAAACAACAAAAGACTCTTACATACTCAAAAACCACGAAGGAACACTCAAAATGGACTGCCAACTAAAAGAAGATCTAAAATTCTTCACGAGAATCCTCCAGAATTATTGTAGTCATGGAGCTTATTCTTGCGGCTGACCCCCAACGTCGTGGTATATCCTCTCTAAATCTGCAGATATGTGACGAGCAACATCCAATGATACTTCAGAAAATCGTTCGGGCATCATTCCTTGACAACTCCTGCAAGCTCGTGAGGTATATGTGGCTACCTCGAGGATCTTTCCCTTAATGTGTTCCTGAGCCAAGTGAAACTCTTGATTTTGTTGACCACGGGTCTCAGCTAGATCCAGTGCTTTACGTTCGCNTATGTGACGAGCGACGTTCAATGATACTTCAGCAAATCGTTCGGGCGTCATTCCCTGACAACTCCTGCAAGCCCGGGAGGTATATGTGGCTACCTCGAGGATCTTTCCCTTAATGTGTTCCTGAGCCAAGTGAAACTCTTGATTTTGTTGACCACGGGTCTCAGCTAGATCCAGTGCTTTACGTTCGCGCTCCAAGGCCATATCTCTTTGGTGCCGAATCTCCAGTGACTCCCCCTCCAACCGATTGATCATACTTTGGTAGTGATGTCTTTCTATTTCAAACTCCGCGATCTGGCGCTCCTTGCTTGACTCAACTCCCCCTATCTGATCCCTCAGACCTTGTATTAACGGAGCAAAACCTCTTCGCTCATGATCACGGACCACCATGAATTGAGCTTCTCTTTCTTCCTGTTGTTGAGCAGTAGTGATCACTTTTTCCTGCCTAATTTGAGCTTTGAGTGCTCGCCTCTCTTGTGCCCACTTAGCTTTTTCCCGCTCGAAATCAACCTGTTGTATGTCCATGGCTGTCTCCGGGATTCCTTTATCTTGTTGTAAAATGTCAATACGGGATTGGAACTCTAGTGTTACTTCCCTTCTGGTTTCTCTAACTCTGGCCTCGATCTCCTCTTCCCAATCAGTCGCATGCCGTATGGATCTTTCTGGCCTTTGCTCCGGGATAGCCTGGTTGTGAAACCACTCAAGGTATGCGAGGCTTACCTCCCCACGTTCACGATCAGCTACCATCTCGTCCAAATCAGAAAATCTACTACCAAACCAAACCTTTTGTGCATATGACTCCCTTGGAGGTTCCTCTACCTTGAATTCCCACATGAACGGACGCATGTCCTCAATCGGGGGCCTCTTTTTGCTCTCTCCCTAGCTGGCGCATGACGCGTAGGGGTTCATAGGGTTGGAAACCTCTGAAACCCATGAGTATGAAGAACGGACGATACATCAACATATGCATGATCCTAGTAGAAGGGAACCAATAATAGTTCCAAGTGATTCTATCAGCATTCAACGAACCGAGCAATGTCCGCCAAGCCCTCACCCCCTCTGGAAGATTACAACTTGCGGCCCAGTCTGGGTGACATCTGATGTAATTCAGCCAATTGTAACTGAAATTTATTACTATTGGATGATGATAAAGGTGATCTATGAACCACATCTGCAGCAGAATGTTGCATCCCTCGAAGTAATATTCACCCTCTTGGCAGCGGGTCAAAGCTCGAAAAATATCTCCCAGAATCATGGGAAGAATGGTGTGATCCTCGCTACTTTGCAAAAACAAGACCACCGCAGCTAATTGAATTCTGATGCGCCCACCGCGCTCTGGAAAGACCATGATCCCCAGAAATGATATCATGAACGCGAAGACTCTCAACTCCCTCCATGCGTCGTAACTTAATTGGTTGACGAATTCTGTGCCCGAGAAGTTTTCAAACCCCTTCTCGTCCCCGAATCTGTCATAGAAATATTCCAGCGGAACCCAACCTTCATCCAGGCAACCCATTGGAATCCGACGGAGGCATAACTTTTTCAGAAAGTTGTTTACACCAATTTTTCTTGGAGCAGCAGGTTTTTTCCCACGAAGGTCCCTCCCTAATCCGGTAAATCCACCTAATTCTTCCAACGTAGGCGTCATTTCACAGTCTTTGAACCTGAAGACATTGTTCAGGGGGTCCCAAAAACCTACTAGAGCCTCGATTAAATCTCTGTTAGGCTTAATCCCCATGATGTTTGTGAGGAACTTGAGGTGCTTAAATACTTGATTTTGTTCCCATGTCTCAAAACTAGCCCACCAATTACAAAGACTACTCGGGGTCTTATCTCTTATCAAAAACATAGGAGGTGTCTCGTCCCTTACCCTTTTCTGGTTGCTTCTTTGTGGAGAATTCATGGTGAACCTAAGAATAAGATGAAAAGGGGTCAGGACGTCCTAAGCTATATGAAATTCTGATTATTCCTTTTTATTTATTTTAAAAAAGAAAAATATCATTTAGGACTCGATCTATTTACTATATTTGAAATTAGCAGACGCAAAAAGTAGGTAAATGACTATTATTATAAAAACGGCCTTTTGATTCTTCCACGAAAGGCTTAAAGGATTTCTCAGTAAAAACGACTAAGCATGGGGACAAAATAAAAATAAAAAAATAAAAAAGTAAAATAAGAAATAGACAAACTAAAAATGGATACTTTAACAACAACGACCCTTCGGTACTTCCCAGGAATATTTTAAGGTTGTCTTGGAAAAACGGCCGGAATACGAGGGCAAACACTAAAAGGTGACCAAAGAATATGAATATTTTTTTTGGTTTTTTTTTCGAATTTCGAGAAAACTTTTAAAGAAGAAAGGAACTTTTCTTTTTTTGGGATATTTGGACCTTTATTTTGAATTTATGAAAAGAATACTTCTAAAGAAAAAGAAATTTTTTTGTTGAACCTTGAATTTTCTTTTCAATTTTCGAAAGAATGAAAATACTTTTGATTTTTGATTCTAGTTTTTTTTTTCAAAATATTTTTTCTTTTTTTTTAAAAGAAAGACTTCTAAAGAAGAAAGAAAATATATTTTGAATTTTGATTTTTTTTTGAATTTTGGGAAAAAGACTTCTAAAAAGAAGGTAGAAAAATATTTTTCGGATTTTGATTTTATTCTCTTTTAAAATGGAAGAAAATATTTTTGGGCTTAAATTTTTATTTGGGATTTCTAAAGAAGGACTTCTAAAGAATGAATTAAAGGATTGTTTTTAGATTTTTTGAAAAATGGGGGCCGGAACTTATGAAGTTTGCCTACATATATCACATCCGGTGAGAATCAGACCCGCGTAGTTCGGTGAAACTGAATATTTTCTCTTTTGACTTTTTATGAAATTAATCTTTTCACCTCACGTCGGACTACTACAAAATCTTAGTAAAAAAAGATTATTTATACTAAACTAGGAGAATGTTTTTTTTCTTCTTTTGAAATTCCGCTCAATTATTTTCTAAAGCCGGTCAACAACGCAAGCAAGCCTTTCAAATGATGTAACAAGTAGCACAAAAGTGGAAATGATGGTCTCAAAGAGGATACCTGTCTTATACAGACCCGACCCCTGTGTCGAGTTTTGCTAAATTAAATGCACGTGATGCAAATAAAGCGAACCTACTAGGGATATCCGACATGAGGTTTGTTCTTCTAGGTTTAAATCCTAGTGGAGAATGTATCCAGACTGGCTTACTCGAGTGGACAACTCGAGCCGAGGAGGGTCAGTATACTGGTAGCATTGCTTTCCGGCTTAACTGGTGGTGCCCCCCGCCTAAAACATGTGTGACTAAAATCTTTCACTGGGTGACAAGCACCTCGACTATCTCAAAGAAAGTGGGCTATGTCAAGCAAATGCCCATATTTTAATTTCAAGAAGACTCGGAGGGGGTGCATGAGAAGACAGTTTATATGTACAGTTCAGCAATATCAAAGCCGTAAAAAGCGAACAAGTAGCACATTAGGCCCAAATAAATCACAATATATACAAAATTGATAAAGCCAAATAAAAGGTCAACATGTACAAGCTCGAATTCTGGTTGTCCCCAGCAGAGTCGCCAGAGCTGTCACACCTCCTTTTTCCTACCCCCGAAAAGATATGTGTTATTGGATCGTTGTGGGTTAAAGAGTTTTTCCAATTAAAGTGATAATTTTGAAATAGGGATTATTTTATTGCTCAGAGTCGCCTCTTAGAATTGATTTTTGGGTGTTCCAAGTCACTTTTTATTTGAATCCCTAATCAAAGGAAGATTTGACTCTCTTTTTATTGGTCCGCGAAAACAAAGTTCCGGTAAGGAATTCTGTTGACCAGGGAGAAGGTACAAGGCATTCCCCGAGTCCCGTGGTTCTAGCACGGTCTCTTTTATTGACTTAAACTTGGCTTAAATTAATTCTGAATAAACTGTGCTTTATTAGATTCTGTGTTTTACTTGTCCGCTTTTATTTCTTGATTATTAGATTTATCAAGGAAGATGATTTTGGATAAATTACATTGTCATAATCATGCTACGCAAGCGAATGCGCGATCGAGAAAAAAATTATTAATCATAACAGCGCTACGCAAGCGAATCCGCAATTATGACGAAGATTATTAGTATATTATTACTTTTGAAAAAAAGTTACTACATTTAAAGGAATTAATTAAAAATTAACTATCGCGCTACGGAAGCGAATCCGTAATTTTAGAAAATTATTAATTAAATTGAAAATTAACTAAGAAGAAACTAAAGAGTATGAAATGACATTGTTGAATTAATTTATTTAATGTTAAACATCACGCTACGCAAGCGATTCCGTGAAGTTACAGCGCGCCTACTAATTGCCTAGCGTTTAAATTAATTAATTAAGAAAGTGATTAAATTACTTTAAATTGTAGAGAAGAAGCTGAGTTTTTATTGAGAATTAATTGTGAGACAATCATGATGTTGAAAGTTGGATTGACCTTGTTAGAAAGTGAAAATGGGCCAGCTATGGAATACACTTGGGATTGGGCTGCTGAAATTATTTATATAAAAAAAAATAAAAGGCCAACAACTTATTAAGAAAATATGGGCATGCTGAAATAACTAAAGGGAAATGAATCATCTATTAAAATATTTTGGACTTTAATCACATTGGGCCTAGTATTTCTTCCCAAAATCATTTCATCTCTACTTTGCAAACTCACTACCCAATCTTATTTTGTCTATTTATATCTTTCTTTTATTGAACCAAAAAATATCAACCTCTCTTTCAATCCAATATGAAAGTTTAAAACTTAGAAGCACATCAATAATATCCACATGTATTTTATTGACAAAAAAAAAAGAAAACACAGCAAACTAACATAAAAAAGAAAAGACAAGAAATGAAACATAGTTTATTATATGATTTCTTTTAACTCCAAATGAACGATCCTATGACTTAAACATAAACGATCAATTCCTAGTCACATGAATCTATTCACCTTGAACCAAATGATTGGGATTTCCAAATTTGAAGATAAGGACAAGCTTGATTTCTAAGACTCAATATCTTTCTACTTAGAACACCTTGGGAGCTAATAAAAAAAAGTAAAAGAGAAAATTTTAACGTGCAACTTCTATTTAAACTAAAGAAACAGCAAAAGGAAGCTAGCATTCTGCTTATGTAACGGGATATCTCAAAATACTAAGTGTGTTTCACTGAGGGGTTTTTACATTAAACACCAACAATTACTCCAAGATATAACTATCACGAGTTTTAAAATCTATCTTTCTATCGCTTGTTCTTTAAACTAAATTGTCCCGTTACACGAGTTTAGATCTACAAGCACAAGCTCTTAGCAACTAAACAAATCATATACAACTTTTAACTTACAAAGAAGTTAGAAGAAAGTTGGAACTTTAAGGAAAAGAGAACACATGTTTCATGAGTTTAAACACTCATTTATGAGCAGAAGATCACACAAATGTAAAGAAATAGCAGTAACACATAAGTACATTCATTGAAATAGCTTTATGCAACTAAAAACTAAACAACAGAGTTGGAAAAATACCTAGTTTGCAGAAAACATGGGGAAAAAAATGCAGCAAGGTAATGAACCAGCAAGACTCCGGCAAAAACGGAACAGTAGCAAAAGTAAGAAGCAGTGAAAATCCAGCAGTGATGAAGCCCAGAAACGCAACAATGATCTCAGAATTTTCAGCTTGCTATTGGATATGTTTAGCTGCTGATTTTACTCTCAAGGTTTGTGTTTTTTTAGTGTGTAAAAAGTTCAGTAATTGTGTGTTCAAGCCACTATAAAGCTGTCCCCTCTCAAGTGTGAAAGAATGAACTCTTTAAGTAGGAAAAATAAGTCCTTTTGGACAGATTTTTGGTGAACCAAAATCTGTCCAAAAAGACTAACTTTTGTGTGACAAAACAGTCCATTTTTAACCAAATTCTGACACAAAACATAGCAGTTGCATTTCCAGCATGTTTTAACAGTAAAGTACCCAACAACCATGTACTTTAAACTCAACTATTCACCTTTTATCTATACATGACTGAAATTCAACTTATACACTCAAATCTCAACCAAACATGAACTGGCAAAGTAGAAACAAGACTCAAAATGTAATCGAACTAAGTATTCAGACTAACTAGATTAGAATGAGTTCGATTTGTGCAAACTAACATGGAACAACAACTGAATTTCACAAGCTAAAGCCCGAAACGGAAATTAAATGAACATCGCAAGACTGTTACGATTAAAAACAACTAAATATACGACTAACTATATAAACAATTCAACTAATCTTTTTGGTTATTCATGAAATCAACATAAAGACTTAATTATCAACCGACTAGGTCGAAGAACAAAAATCAGCACTAATAGACAACAAGGAACTACTCGACCGACTAGGTCGAACAACTGAAATTCACATTCACACACAAAATAGTCGACCGGCTAGGTCGAAGAACCAAAAATAGTTTAAGACAAATAACCAATTGCACATACATAACAGCAACATTAATAAAAATTAAACCTATAAAACTAATACTAATCACAAAAGCGAAAAATCAGAAAGATAAAAGAAAAGAAGTAAGGTTTATACCAATCGAGGGCGTTCGACCACGGATCAAGCAACACGATGATCTTGAGGATGCCAATTGGCTGCTGTCCAACCTTGAAACGCTCGTTTCATTTCGACAGACGCTAATTTCATTGAACTCAGCGTCGTACCAAAAGGAAACGGGTGTCTTTGGGTTGAATATGCCGAAATAGACGAGAACTGGTGCGACAATGGTGTAACGATGAAGGTCGGGCAGTGGAGTGGCCGCCGGAGGTGGCTGGCCGGCGTCAGAGGCGGCGGCAGTGGGGTAAGGTGAGGGATTGAGGGTGAAAATAAGGGCAAAAGGTAGTCCTCAAAGAGATATACTCGTTTATGCTTGGTATTGTAGGGTAAAGGTGGTTCAACCTTGATGAATTTCAAAAAGAAGAGAAGACTAGGGTTTCAGATTTATGTAGATCTATCGATATTGGTGGGAATTTTGGGGGTTTGTGGTTTAGATTGGTGTAAAGGATGAGGAGAGGAAGGTTGGATGAAGTTTTAGGGTGTATTGGAGGGCGGCCGCCGGTGGAGTTTGGTGGCGGCGGCTAGGTCTTGAGGAAGAGAGGAGAGAGTTAGAAGAGAGAAGAAGAAGAAGAAGGGAGACAATGGAAATGGGGCAAAATTTTGGGGGATTAGGGGTTTAAATACCTGGGTGGGAGATTAATCTTGAGCCGTTGGATCAAGTGGGAATGGATGGGTAAGATTGAGCCTTGGTTTCACTAGATGAAATGACGTAGTTTCATCATGAAACTACGCCGTTTTTAACCAAGGCTTGGCCAACCCTCAATTGGACTGGGTATGGACGAATTGGGCTCAAGTTTTGGGCCAATTTGGCTCAATTTTAATTAAAAATACAATATCCAAATTCCTTAACCTCTAATCATATTATTTAATCCTAGAAAATTATACAAGTAGAAAGAAAATCTTTTTGGGATATATAATTTAAAGATGCCAACTAATGTACACAAGTAAAAGGTAAAAAATACTT
Organism: Nicotiana knightiana; assembly: GCA_005239525.1. Lineage (NCBI taxonomy): Eukaryota > Viridiplantae > Streptophyta > Magnoliopsida > Solanales > Solanaceae > Nicotiana > Nicotiana knightiana. Next base: position 38,883 of record ML407713.1, on the reverse strand, counting down.
TTTGGTATTTTTAATAAAGAAATGCAAAAATAAAAAGTGCACAAACAACTAAAAATCATTGAAATACTAGTATTTCTAGGGAAGTTAAAAACATGCAAAAATTAGGTATTCACAAGCCCTTCAGGATGAAAGATGATGAATCCATCCAAGATACGCATACTCACTTCACCTCTATCATTAATGAGTTTCACCCTCTTGGTGAAATTATTCCAAGAAAAGAGGTTGTCAGGAAAATCCTCAGTGTACTGCCCAGTTCGTGGGAAAGCAAAGTGAACTCCATTACAGAGGCGAAGGACTTGCAGAAACTGACCATCAATGAACTCATTAGCAATTTGAAAACATATGAAATGAAGAAAAATACGAAAAATGAAAGAAGAGAACCGAAAAGAGAGAAGAACCCGGTCCTCAAGACATACAATAATGATTCAAGTGGTGAGGATGGTGATATGGCTTACTTGACAAGAAGATTTCACAAGATGGTTTGCAGAAATAGAGGCATTCTAGAAAAAGGGAGTTCTAGCAAGCCAAAAAATTATGACCTCTGTCATAAGTGTGGCAAGCCAGGACACTTCATCAAGGACTATCCCCTCCTAAAGCAGGATCAATTCAAGCAAGACCCAAACAAAGCAGCCAAGAGGAACCTAGTTCCTAATAAACGCTTCAAGAGAAAGAATGCCGCTGACAATGTTGTGAAACAAGCTCTTGCTACATGGGGAGGTTCCTCCAGCAAATCTGAAGAAGATAATGATCATGGTGATTGTTCAATGATGGCAGTAGAAAGTGAAGCAACTGGGTATGACTCAATTTTTTCCTTGATGGCTCAGTCCGATGATGAAGATGACGATGATGGGGTAAATTTTCTTGATGTTCAGAGAAATCTGAAATCTTATTCTCCTAAAAAACTAATGCCTTTGGCAAATGTGTTAATAGATGCATACCACAATCTTATAAATGATAAAAGTATTCTAACTGTGGAATTAGGAGAAGAAGAACAATCTAGAGATGACCTGGTAGTAGTTGTGGTAGACTTGAAAGAAACTATTGAGAGTTTGAAAGAAGAAAAAGATGCCCTAACTGAAAAATCACAAATGTAGAACACGAAAGAGATGATCTAGTAGCTATTGTGGTTGACTTAAAGGAAACAAAGAGGTCTTAGTTCAAAAAGTTGCTAATCTAGTACTTGAGAGAGATGACTTAGTAGTAGTGGTAGTTTATTTGAAGGAAACAATTGAGAGTGTAGAAAAAGAAAAAGATGTCTTAACCAAAAGAGTTGCTAACGCAGAGTTTGAGATAGATGATCTACTAGCTATAGTAGTGGATCTGAATGACACAATTAAGGCTCTAAAAGGAGAAGGTAGGCATGAGACGCTTCACAAAGGTAAGGAAGTTGCTAATGAAGCACATCTTAGGCTTGAAGATGAGATGAATAAAGTGAAGTCTAGACTGTGTGTTAAACTTGAAAAGAACAAACAACTTCAGGAAGAACTAGGAAGAGTCAAGAGTGATCTTGAAAAGTCACTCAAATGGAGATGGTCTTCAGATGCTATCACTGCCATGTACATTAATAATGGGGGAACAAGCAGCGAATCGGGTTTCAAAGGGAAAAGACTCCCTACAACCATCATAGCAAGTATGTTACCGTACCCGATAATTGGCTTTGTACCCATTATGGTAACAATGGGCACCTTAAGGAAAACTGCAAGGCTAAGGTTTAGTCTCAACAGAAAAATAAAGTTTTGCTAAGAAAGTAACTGATTTTAGAGAACCTGGTTCCTCATATAGAAAATGCATGGTGATCGCCTGGACTAAAAGAACACTCATTCATCCTTTTCCTCACTACAAGGGACCCAAACTTGTTTGGGTTCCTAAAACTAACCCTTGATTTCCTTGTGCAGGGAGTAGTGAAAGGGAGAAGCCAACAATGGTACATGGATAATGGTTGCTCAAAGCACATGACTGGAAACACAATTGATTTCCTTTCATTGAAATCCCTTCAAGGAGGGAGTTTATCCTTTGGAAATGGCAAAAAGGGATAAATTCTGGGAGTTAGAAGAATTAGCAAGTCACTCTCTCACTCTATTGAGAATGTGCACTATATCAATGGTTTAAAGTACAACATATTGAGTGTCTCTCAGATATGTGACAAAGGAAACAAGGTGGAGTTCCTGTCAAAGATATGCACAATCACAAATCTTGTGACTTTTGTGACTAGTGAAATGGTGTTAGTGGCCAAAAGATACAAGAACATCTATGTTGCTAATTTTGAGTCCCTGCAAAGTGGTGATCTCAGTTGTCTAAGAGCTGTTGATGATGATGCTGGATTATGGCACAAAAGGCTGGGATATACAGGCTTTTCTTTACTAAAAAAACTGGTCCAGAAAGACCTGGTTCGTGGTCTGCCCAAGTCAAGCTTCAAGGAACACAAAATGTGCGATGCATGTGCAAAAAGAAAGCATATCAGATCTTCATTCAAGCCCAAAAAGGAAGTCATCACCTCAAGGCCACTTGATCTTCTTCGTATGGATCTATGTGGACCTAAGAGGGTGCCAAGCAGAGGAGTAAAAAGATATATCTTTGTAATAGTGGATGACTTCTCCAGATTCACTTGGACCCTATTACTCAGAACCAAGGATGAAACCTTCCAAGTATTTGTTGCCTTTGTAAAGAAAATCCAAGTGAAGATGGGAACAAATGTGTCTTGCATCATATCAGACCATGGGACAGAGTTTGATAATGCCAGATTTGATGAATTCTATGTCGAAAATGGCATTACTCATAACTTCTCAGTTCCAAGAACATCACAACAAAACAGTATTGTAGAAAGGAAGAACAATACTTTTGAAGACATGTCGACGACAATTCTGATTGACAGTGGGATCGTGAAATATTTCTAGGCAGAAGCAGTCAACACTGCATGATATTTAATAAACAGGTGCATGATCAGGCCCCTTCTAGACAAAACACCTTATGAGTTGCTGAATGGAAGAAAGCGCAAAATGACACACTTGAGGCCATTTGGATGTAAATGTTATGTTCTCAAAAATGGCAAGAAAGCACTTGGAAAATTTGATGCCAAAAAGGATGAAGGAATCTTCCTGGGATACTCGTCCTAAAACAAAGGTTACAAAGTATACAATAAAAGAACTCAATGTGTTGAGGAGAGTGTACATGTGATCTTTGATGAATCTCACCTCTCATGTGAGAAGGACGGGCATGCTGATCAAGATGGAGAACCTTTATCTATTCCAGGTGAAGTTATTGACTTGGAAAATGGAGAGGCAGGCATGATGATCCATGTCAAGGAATCCAGTGAAGATGATGCAACTACATCTCCATCCATTGGAGAGGAACCTGGTTCAACGATCACAACTACTAAAGCTAAAAGTAGAGTTCTTGATGCAGTCCAAGGTACTCCACTTGCTGAAGCAAGAAGAAGCCAAGAACTTCAGTCAGACATACCAGGGCCCTCTACCAATGAGATTCAGGTACCAAATTGGAAGCACAAAATCTCACATCCTCTTGACAACATAATCACCCCTCTTGACTCAGGAGTTCAAACCAGATCAAAAGCCAGAAACTCACTTGCCTTTTCAGCTTTTCTTTCCTAAATAGAGCCCCAAAATATCAAAGAAGCATTGAAGTATGCAGACTAGATCACAGCCATGCAAGAGGAGATACATCAATTTGAAAGAAACAAGGTATGTCACCTGGTTCCTCGACCCGCAGATCGACCATTATAGGGACCAGGTGGGTATTCAAGAAAAAACTCGATGAGTTTGGAAATACAACAAGAAACAAGACAAGGCTAGTAGTTCAAGGCTACAATCAGGAAGAAGGGATTGATTATGATGAAACATTTGCTCTAGTTGCTCGAATGGAAGCTATTAGAATTCTTATTGCCTTTGCATCTCATATGGAGTTCACATTGTTCAAATGGATATCAAAAGTGCATTTATGAATGGATTCCTAAAATAAGAAGTTAATGTCAAGTAGCCTCCTGGATTTGAGTGTCACGAGCATGTGTTCAAACTGGACAAGGCGTTGTATGTGCTAAAATAGGCTCCCCGGGCTTGGTATGAAAGACTGTCAAAATTCCTTCTAGAAAATTGCTTTACAAGAGGGAAAATTGACAACACACTCTTTCTGAAGAAACGAGGGAGGAACCTGCTTATTGTGAAAATATATGTTGATGATATCATCTTTGGGGCCACAATTGACTCTCTATGTGAAGAATTTGCAAAACTCATGGGGGGTGAGTTTGAGATGAGTATGAGGGGAGAATTAAATTTCTTCCAGGGACTTCAAGTAAAGAACTCTCAAAAGGGAATATTGATAAGTCAGCAGAAGTACATCAAAGGGCCGCTGAAAAGATTCGACATGGAAGCATCAAAAGTTATTGACACCCCCATTGCCATAGCTACGCGTCTAGACATGGATGAACCTGGTTCCCCCATATGATCATTCTTGTATCTCACTGCAAGCAGACCAGACATTTTGTTCAGCGTGGGTCTCTGTACAAGGTTCCAATATAATCCAAAGGAGTCTCATCTGAAGGCTTCTAAAAGAATTCTGAGATATCTCAAAGGAACTCAGAACCTGGTTCTATACTATCCCTCAGATGACAACTTTGATCTTGTTGGGTATACTAATGCTGACTATGCAGGATATATGGTGGATAGGAAAAGCACGTCTAGAATGACACATTTTTTGGGTTCTTATCTCATCTCATGGGGTACAAGGAAGCAAAACCCAGTGGCACTCTCAACTACAAAAGCGAAATATGTAGCAGCTGCCTCTTGTTGGGCTCAATTGTTGTGGATCAAACAGTAGTGGGAAGACTTTGGAATATCCTCTGATTGTGTGCCCCTCTTGTGTGACAATTCAAGTGCACTCAACATGGCCAAAAATCCAGTCCAACTTAAGAGGACCAAGCACATTGATGTACGTCATCATTTCCTCAGAGAAAATGTTGAAAAAAGGGCTCATTTGTATGAAGTTTTGCAGCACTGAAGATCAGATTGCAGACATTTTCACCAAAGCTCCGAGCAGAAAATATTTTGAAGGAAATCTCCTGACACTGGGTTGATAAAACCCAACTGAGGACCTGGTCCCCCAATGATTGGCTATGAAATAAATGTACATGTAAAATTAGCTAAAAGTGTTTCCTGGCAAAGTCTAACTCATTTCTATACCATTACAGGTAGACAATCATGATGATTACAGAGCAGCTGATGCAGTGCATGTTGGTAAAAAAGGTTAAGTTTACACTTGCAAGATCTGTCCGGGAACCTGGTTCTCCTGACACAGGTTAGTAGCTTCTTTTTTCTCTCATACACAATTTTAAACGGATAAAAATAATGCCACATCATCAGTATGTCAGTTTCTTTTCTTTGCATCTTTTGAACCGAAATGTCTCACCTGTTGACGAGCGACCCACCTCCCAAAACTGTCGCCTTTTCTTAACCGGTCCCTCATATCTCATAGATACATCTATCACTGTCACAACTCCTCACATAAAACTTCAAATTTCACTTCTCTTTCTCTTCCCAAACCACTAATCTCTCCAGTGAAGTCCACCATGACTCAGAATCAAGAGAACTCCAGTGTTCTCAGTAACACCCCCATCGAGTCCTCACCAATTGAAACTCCACTATCAGACCTCTCATCCAACACCACCACTAGTCAAAACCCTAGAGCAGAGTCTCCCCCACACTCAGTCTCCTCACCTACCCACTCAAGTTCTGGTTCTCATCGGAGTCGTTAAACCTCGACTCCAAAAAATTTTGTGGCTACTAGATCTCCTCCTGTCTCGCCGGAAAACCAGGGTGAAAAAGGTAAAGTGGACGAATAGGAAAATCAGGAAATCTCCAGTCTCGCTATGGAAGAAGACTTAAGTGCAAGCCAAAAGGCTGGTCCTGACATTGCTGACTTAATCACGACAGGTCTTGAGTTTACAGGTACTACTCCTCCTTCTGCTGAGTTTTCCACAGAACCACAAGAGAAAGAGGCAATAGAAAACATTCTCTCCATAGCTGCTGAAGGGTTTTTTGTTGAGGGAGCTGTGGATGGGTCTGAGCCTCAGGCGGAAGAGCCTCAGACCGTAGTAGATGGGATAGATCTCGTGCTAGTTGAACAATCGGCACAGGATGATACTACTGGGTTTCCAAATGAAGGACCTGATCCCTCCATGGAGGATCCAACTCAAGGGTCCTCTTAAGAGCCTCAAGTCAGTATTGAACCTGCTCTCTCCCCACTTTTATGCTGAGCCTCTGTATATGGTGGTGCCTGAGGTGCGTTCTGATAGTGAAGAATATTTAGACGATATTGTGATGCTAGCTTTATCAAGGCTAGGAGTAATCCATTTGGAACTCCAGAGCCAACTCCTAAGCGACCCACTACAAGGTTGCAAAAGAAGGAGGCTCTTGAGTCTGCTCTTAAGAAAAGTCAAGGCAGTCAAAGGAGGAGGAAGTTGGTGAAGGATGGGAAAGCTGTACATGAAAGGGTCGTCCCTGTTGTCAATGTGGACGAGGAAGTAGAAGAGGAACTTGGTTCCTTGACTCACAAGCACTCGAAGCAGAAACACTCTCTCTCCAAGTCCAAAAAGAAAATTTTTGTAAGTGTTGAGAGTCCAACCAAGAGTGCTGATGTTGTTTATAGTGAAAGGTTGGTGGAAGAATCTGGTGATAAGATAGTGTAAGAAAGTGGTGGAAAATCTGATGATGAAGTGGTGGAAGGTTCTAGTGAACATGTGTCTACAAAGTCTGTTGAGAAGGGAAAGTTTACTCGCAAGTCTGTGAAAAGAAAAGTGGATGTTGATGAGCAACCCGGTTCCTCCAAGAAAGAAAAAGTTGAAGAGTCTCAGAGTTTTGGGAAAGGAAAATTGAGAAATCAGAAGGTACTGTGGGACCACACATTTGCCCCTGACATTGTGGAGTTTGCTGCGATGCGGGAGTTGGTGGAAATTTGTGAATTCCAACATTGGACTCATTTGTTTACGAATGATGTTCCAAAAGTGTATGAGGAGGAAGTGCGGAGCTTCTATGCCGACTTCTTCAAAGTTGAAGATGATTACATCTGTGTGCTAGTGAATGGGGTTGACATAGTGATGGACTCTGCCTTGTTGGGGTCAATTCTGGGTGTGCTTGGTGAAGGGTTGTCATCAGTCCAAGGCGTCTGCTCTTCCCATTTCAGAAATGCCATAGTTAAGGACAAGGCAATCCAGCAGGGGGAACGGGTGCATAAGAAGGCACTTCTTCCAGTGTATCAGTTACAGCTTGAGATGGTAAACAAAGTGTTGCTTCCCCGTGCTAAGAGGAGATCCATTACCTCCAAAGCTAATCTGGTCCTCATGGAAGCCTTGGATGGCCTCACTACCATTAATCTGCCTGGGATAATGATTGAGCATATACAAAAAGTGGCAAACTTCAAGGATGGCAACCATGGACTACCTTATGGTTCCTTCTCACCAAGGTCTTCGAGTTCTTCAAGGTACCTCTAGGACAGGCCAAAGTGCGCACTGAGAAGAAAACTTTCTCCTAGACCACTCTTGAGGAGTGTGAGTGTATTGACAAGGTCGGAGGAGTTGGAAGCACTTCTACTATCTTTCAACTGATAAATGCTCAGAATAATGCTACAGAGGAATCAGGAAGTTAAAGGCAAGGAACATGATTCTTGAGAGTCAGCTCAGTCAGCTTCAAGAGGCACCTAGTTCTGGTAGTTCACACAACTCAGAGGTTGCCCGCCTGACTAAGGAGAATGCTGAGCTCAAGAAACAAGTGGAGGAGATGAAAGAAAGACTGATCAATGAGAAAATGTACACGAATGCTCGCATGGATCTTGTTCTCAAAACCCTTGCACCCTCCTCTAAGCCCCCTTCCTCCAGTGCCCCATTAGCAGTGTCCCCTTCAGTGTCAAGTTTTCCAGTGTTCGTCTCTTATGAATGTTTCTGATGATGGTTTTTGTTGTTGGTACTTGTTTTTGTTTTGTTTGTTTTGAATTGTGGATGGTAACATTGAATCCGATCTCGTTGTAAAATCCAAATTTGTTAATGGAAGCTTCTCCCCTTTTGTTGTGTATACAATTGCTCTTTCATCTCTGTTTTCTATCATGGTTGTGTGCACACAAGTAGCATGAGTTAACCACAATGGACTTCTTTTTGCTTTTACTTAGTTTTCTTATTTTTATGATGCCAAAAAGGGGAAGAATATAATTCGTAATTGAATAATGATGTGCACTGATTAAGGGGGAATACAGATTCAGGGGGAAAATCAATGGCCTTTCTGGTTCACTGTCTGGTTCTTTGTGGCTCTTCGTGGGATTTTCAATTATAAGTTTGTCATTATAAAAAAGGGGAAAATTGATAGGTTATAAGTACCTTGTTTTATGTTTTGATGATCTAACAAACTTAATATCAAGAACCAGATAGGGAACCTGATACACATCTGGTCCACATTCTCAAGTATAGGAAATAACCATACATAAACTGGAGATGTTCGTTAGTCTTTCAGAAGTTAAAGAATCAACAAGGAGAACAGATGAACTTTAGTTCCCCTGATGATTGTACCATTCAACTCTCCAATATCTAGAAAGTGACTGCCTGCACACGCAACAGTACTGAACAGTCAGCAGTCAATTCCATTGGAAAAGGACCTTGTACTGAAGTTGCGTATATCATTCGAGTGATGTCATCAATGTTATATTAACATTAAACCAATGACAAAACATCACTTGAACACGTAGAGAATTTACTCAAGCACTCCAATAGTGATTGATCATCCAGTTAACAATTCTCAAGTGTATCAAGAACAAAGAATAACACTGCTATGGACCAGTTCCCCATATCAAGTGATTGTATGTCCTTAGTGGAGTTGTAACTTTGTTCATGTTCTTACTTGTAATCCTACTTATCTTACTTAGAAGCATTATGTAGGAAACTCTTTTGTAAATCACAAACCCTCGTGTTTTGTGTCTTAGCTAGAGTTAGTCAAGTTGTAAAGTATTCGTTTCCATGACTTTCAAATAAACTTCAAAATGACATTGCTAAAAGTGTGAGTTTACAGAGAGGACGTGATTATAAAGAAAGTTATGACATATAAATTACAGGAAAGTGCAAACACCTTTTTGTTTGCACAACATATGAATGCGCTTCAGCAGGCCGCATAATCACATTCATCCTCACAGCACAAGAGACCCAATAGCCAGCAATGTGTTACACCTTATGAACATATCATTTTACCCAAAAGAAGGAAGCATGGCAATGATGTTGTTACTGCGCCTGTTTCCCATTGTAATTGTCGTCCCATAAACTACTTCACCCCGAACATAGGTAACAGTTCGTTCAACATACACTGTTCGTGCTTCTTCTTTTGATCGCTTGTAAGCATAGCACAGGCTAATGACAACAAACAAAACAAATGCAATAGCTAGCAGCCAGGACAGAGTCCAGTAATACTTATCAACTCGACTCTTATTCAGCGTTTCCTGAAGCCAACTTACTTTATTCTCCCTCTGACTAACCTTACTCACTACGTACACTATCAAAATGTTGCTTATACATCCTAACCCGTGCATCAAATTGACGGCAGTGATCATATACGAGGCAGATGTGGGCTCAAAGTACATATTGTAGTAATTCTCCAGGCTGTTTGCAAACATCCCGTCTGCTGCCCCAAGAAGGAGATACTGTGGAAGCAGCCAAAACACAGTCATCGGAATTTTTTCGTCAGTCTCGCCTGCTAAACTATAGCTCTTTACCATAGCAAGTCTTCTTGACTCCACTTTTGCAGCTGTAATAGTGCATAATACCCCCAAAATGATGGATACTGCAATTCCCACTCTAGGAGCTGATGGTTTTGCTTCTGAATCCCATCGCCAACTCACAAATATGTGATATATTTTTTGAAACTGTATTCTTGCTTCCAATTGGAACCATAGGAAGACAACTAGAGGAATTCTTAAGTGCCCGACCTTATTGTTCATTGTCTTTGCTTGCTCTAGAAAGTAGGTATATGACAAAGAAGTCAAAACCCCACCAAGAATGTAGGTCATACACAATGGGAACTTGCGAATTACAAATTTAGTAGCTTCAACCTCAGCAACGCTGCAAAGCCTCCATCTATTTCTCAGTTGCTGCTCTAGTGTCTGGTCGGGCAAGATAATTGCAGCCTTATCAAGACACCTGAATTGAGTTTTGCACAAAAATTTTTCATTACAACAACAACAACCCAGTGTATTCCCACAAGCAGGGTATGTACGCAGCCTTACCTCTACCCGAAAGGGCAGAGACTGTTTCTGGTAGATCATCGGCTAGAGAAAAGATGGAAGAAGCAGTGATAGCAAGTAATAACAATACAAGATACTTAGAAAACTAAATCCAAGATAGCAAAAGAGAAGATGAAAAAAGTACTGATAGCAAGTAATAATAGTGCGATATGTAGTGATAGCAAACTAAGAGAGTACTGATGACAAGTAATAACAGTACAAGATATGTGGTACTAGAAAACAAAGGATAAACGTGATACCATACTAACACTAATACTATTGCACTAAGGAAGACAACGAGAAATGCTCGACTAGCTACTAACATTCTACCCTAATTCTCAACCTCTACACCCTCCTATTAAGGATCATGTCCTCGGTTAGCTCACGCTGCGCCATGTCCCGCCTGCTCACCTCTGCCCAAAACTTTCTTGGCCTATCTACCCTTCCTCTTACCCTCCAAGTCCAACCTCTCACACTTCCTGACTGGGGCATCTGCGCTTCTCCTTTTAACATGCCCGACCCATCTCAGCCTCGCCTCTCGCATCTTTTCCTCCACATGAGCCACTCCCACCTTATCCCGAATAAGTTCAATCCTAATTCTATCTAACCTAGTATGCCCACACATCCATCTCAACATCCTCATTTCAGCTACTTTCATCTGCTGGACATGTGATTTCTTGACTGGCCAGCACTCTATCTCATACAACATAGCCGGTCTAACTACTACCTTGTAGAACTTACCTTTAAGTTTCAACGACACATTCTTATCGCACAAGATATCGGAAGCGAGCCTCCACTTCATCCACCCTGCTCCGATACAATGTGTGACATCCTCGTCAATCTCCCCATCACTCTAAATCACAGACCCAAGGTACTTAAAGCTTGGGAATGACTTGCATATCAAGCCTCACATCCCCGTCCACTTCCTGGGTAACACGTCTTGCTCAACTTGAAACCTTTAGACCCAAGGGTATGTCTCCAGACTTCCAGCCTTTCATTAACACCACCCCGTGTCTCATCAATCAGAACTATGTCATCTGCAAATAACATGCACCAAAGCACCTTCCTTTAAATGTGTAGTGTCAATGCGTCCATTGCCAAGGAAAATAAAAACGGGCTAAGTGCTGATCCCTGATGCAACCCATATCAATAGGGAAGTAATCAGAGTCTCTTCCTATGGTCCTTACCTGTGTCTTATCTCCATCATACATGTCCTGGATCACGTGAATATACGCTACCTGCACTTTCTTAGCCTCCAAACATTTCCATAAAACCTTTCTCGGGACTTTGTCATAAGCTTTCTCTAGGTCAATGAACACCATATGCAAGTCCTTCTTCATCGCCCTATACTTTTGTGCTTCTTCATCGCCCTTACTTTTCCACCAATCTCCCCACAAGGTGAATGACTTTCGTAGTCGACTGTCCCGGCATAAAACTAAACTGGTTCTCGAAAATGGATACACTTTTCCTCATCCTCAATCACCCTCTCCTAAACTTTCATCGTATGGCTCAACAACTTGATACCCCTATAGTTATTGCAGTTTTGAATATCCTCCTTGTTCTTGTACAACAGAATCATCGTATTCCACCTCCGCTCTTCAGCCATCTTCTTCGCCCTAAAAATTATGTTAAACAACCTAGAGAGCCATTCCAAGCCCGCCTTACCCACGGTCTACTAGAATTCCACAGGGATCTCGTCTGGACCGGTCGTTCTACCCCTACTCATTCTGCACATAGCCCCTTCAACCTCCCCCACTCTTATGCGTCTACAGTACCCAAAATTTGTCAATACAATTTTCTCATATATATGCACCGATCCATGATAGATGTAATTGAGAAAAAAGTCGATGAGGACCCTATTGTCTTGTGACAGCTGAGTCTGTTCTAAATCATCCGTTGACATTGAAAGGGTAGACGCCGGTAGCAGAAAAAATCCTTACAACTAAGGTGGCAAACCAAAATAATAATAAAGAAACATGCTGAAACTTGAGATTCTTCTTAAGATTAAGGCAAACACAAATGGAGCAAAACACAGACAATGAGAGAGCGAGAGAGGACCTCAGGCCATTGGTGTGAGGCAGGCATTGTACAGCAGGGTTAGATATGTTATACAGCTGTGACGCGTCTGTAGGCAGTCGATAGAATAACTTGGAGATAGACGCTGCAAAGACCAGGAATAAAGTAGTGATAGGACTACCTTCTGGTTTAACATATTTATAAGTACAAGATCCGCTCAAGAAAATAAAGGCTGCAACTGTGTAACATATTGCTGGGACACCAAACCAAAGCGACCACGGTGATATGTATGAAAATCCCAAAACAGTAGCAGCTTTGAACAGAATCACCGCATAACGTTGCAGAGACCAGATAGACGGACTGTTAGCATTTTCTCCAAGTTGCTCAACTAGGAAAGTGCGTAAGCTTACTGCTTGACCAGCTGTTCCCAGAGCACACAGAGCCAATGCTATGTAGAAGAGTATGCGCTGACCTTCACCGATGCATTCAGGCTCATAAGCACTGCATGTTCCAGTAGCCTTAGCAAGGACTGGTGGTGTTGACATTGTTAAAAAACACATGCCCTATATACGTAGAAGAAACTTTGACTTAATATAAAGTGAATTTCTATTTTATACTCCAATTAAGGTTAGAGTCCTAAGCATTAAAAAGGTTCACAGATCACCCTGACAGAATTCTCGAGTTCAGTAAATTGACACGTCAAGGTTTTTGAGTTTTACTGTGGGAAACAAATCGTAATTTAGCACAAGAAAAAACTTAGCTAGACTTAATAAAAAGTGACCTTCCATTAAGCTCCATTAGGCTAAGAGTTTAAAGAAGTTCATACTGACAGCTTTCTCCAGTAAAATAAGTTCACACGCTTAAGTTTTGGGCTATAACTGTTGGAAGCAAATCTGAATTGAGTAAAAGAAACAAGGTTTCAAGGAAGATTAAATATGAAATATAGTAGTGGTAGCTCAGTAAGGTGTTTCAAGGTAATTTTTGGTCTAATTTTACTCTAACTCAATTTTTTCTCCATTAATTTGTTGCGAGATCTATGGAGGCCTGGAGGGCAATCACTGCGGACGAGCAGCTTGACCATGTTTCTTTCAGATGTGTGTCATGCAACGCCATTGTTAGGAAAGATGGTGTAAGCTCGACTCAAGATGACAGGACAAGAAGGTCGGGGCGATTGTGAAATGAGTAAATATTCTGAATTACAGAAAGAGAATGCAGAAATTAAATAGTTTAACAATGAGAATATAATGTACCACACAATTGGAGAATATAGAACCCATTAGCACTGGATAGTTGCCGAATAAACCATGAGTAGAAAACAGCATGACTGACTGTAGGATTGACAGCAAACCAAAGAAGACGCTGACAATTGCAGCTGCATCTGTGAGATTGAGTTTCCATACATCTGTCAAGTACACCATCAACATCCACAGAGCATAATGTACGGGAATATTAGCCCAAGTAATGGCTACAACAACAAAGAAATTCAAAAACCACATGTTATCATCTCATGAGTCAGAAGGTATTAACATCGTAACATTTCTTCGTAAGAAACTAAAACAAATTGATGAAATAACAATGAGGAACGGTAAAAATTATCCCAAAGCCGTCACTGTATTTGCATATTGCCAAGACATTAAGAGTTCAGCATGTCATGGAATAAAAAGCTGCAATGTCAATTTTATAATCAAACATAGCTCACAAAAATGTTGGAAGTAGGAATAATTACATAAGATTCTGTAAACCATTATTGTCTTAGAACTTGTATCACCGCCTCAAACAAAATCAGTTAAGAACAATGTAGGCAAAGTGAATAAGAAAACTGGCACAAGAGTGGGATGTTTATATAAAGGGGATGTTAGAGGTGAATGGATGAGTTGTATTCCCATATATATTTGGGATAACAGTTGACATTCTGCCCACCAACCTACTAAACTCCAACGGTGGACTTTTCACAGACAAGACAGATAAAGATGCATAAATACTAGTTTTAGCACATAAAAAGAGGCCATTGACTTGATTTGTTCAAACCCAATTCTTATAGTTCATTCCAAGAAATTACATCATAGGTCATCTTTTGTGCATTGTCTTTCTTAGCAAGCAAATTAATAACAGACACGGGAACGACTTTCTAATTAACATTCTCTCTGACCAACTGGAATTATGGAGAGATCATATATATAATATAATACTGTGAACACTTTTAGTTAAAGTTGATTTACCGTAATATCCTTTAATAGTTATTATACCATTTTGTCATTGACCCAAATAATAAACCTCACTCTTCAGCTTTTAGCATCAAAGACCGTGGTTATAAGCTGTGTTATGAGTAAGAATTTAAATAACTTTTGAATCACGGGTATTGAATTTATTGTAGCCGCACTACAAGAAAATAAGGATACGACGACATTAAATAAATGTCATATAATGCTGTGTAAATGTCACAAATTCATTTACCGATATTTAATTTACATTTGTATCAAATATCGTAAATTTTGGAGTCGGGAATTTTCCGACATTTAGATAAATGTCGTCAAGAAATTTACGACATTTATTTATGACATTTTATGAAATATCACATAAACTGCTGACATTTAAAATAATGTTGGTAAATAATTATGATATTTATTTAATGCTTTTTAAAAAAGTCGCATTATAATTTGTGACATTTTGGAAAATGCCAATAAAATTTTTGTGACATTTAACTGAATGTCAAGTAATTTAGTGACATTTTTAAAATCTTGTGAAATATCACATTAAAATTTCCATATCAATTTTTTTAATATAAGAATGATAATCTTTTATTTAATTTTTCGTCATTACTCAAATATATATTTAATAAATATCAACCTTTATACACAATGTAACAAATATGAAATAGAAAATATCTTTAGACGTTGTATTAAAAAACATAGTGCTCAAACAATAGAGGTTCTCCTTATAAGTTAGACATTCAAATCAAATGATCTGTTATATCTCTCAAATAAAATTTAAGTTTAACTAAATCATAAAAGATAAAGTAATTTTAACTTCTAGAATAAATTCTGCAACAAGACTTTATGGATCAATCTTCCACTAGTCAAGCATTCATTTCCAATAATTGATCTTATATTCTTCAGAAGCTCTGCAAAAGAATCACATAAAATAGAATTATAACTATGTAAAAAAAACTAAAAAAATTGAAGTGTCTTGCATGTTTTCCAAACTTACCCACTTATTTTTTTTTGGTCTCAAGTTCATTAGTTTCGGTCTTCTTAATTTTGTTAACCTGAGAACAAATATTAGAAAGGTTACTTTGATAGTTTATAGAATTCAAAACTGAGTGTAGAGTACAACATACAATTAACAAGACAAAGCTTATGTATCCCCAAAATGCAACAACTTCTACAAAAACAACATAAGAACTTTGAATTACAAGCAAAAGTCTAGATGCAACACTGGAAACATATGATAGCACTTTCATACAAAATTTCATCGTCTGACATCATTGTAAAAGTTCTTTTGAATTGTAAGCTCTACTATTCACAAATCACAAAGATATCATCCAGCACAAACCCATCAGTTCTAAATACTAACAGATAAGTGAATATCAATTAAAATAAGGTAACTATGATTAAGCATACTTCAATCATATGTGACAGAATTTTCACCAAGCCAAACCAGAGCAGAAGAGGCAAAAATCATAAAGAAATAACTCATCCAAAATTATCCTACTTATAACTCTCATAGTTGTTAGCCAGGCCAAAAATTATCCTACTTATATTTGAAAAAATATAAGGTCACCACCATATGCTTTGCCAACAGACTTGTTAGCTCCTATTTTCATCACTTTGATCAAAACACTCCCACATATTTTTCTCAAAAAATGAGATCACAACACCTGGACAATTAAACTTGCAACATTGATCTAAAACTCACCTTATTTTTGTGAACAACTGAAACCGGTGATAATGATTGTTGGCGATCTTCAAGTGAGTTTTTAGAAACCTATCACAAAGAGGGAGATTATTATAATTAAAAGAAAAATAAACATCAATACTAACTTTAAGTGAAAAAAGTTTGTGCGTGAGCATAAAGTTATTTACCTTCTCATTACTAATTGATTTGCTATTTGAGCCAATTGTAATACCCATACTCTCTAGATATGCTTGGACCCCTGTCTTTACTTTATCATCTATTGTTGCTTTCATATCTTCTTTTTCTTCTGCCAACTTTTTCTCCATATCAGTTTGGATAGCTGTGGTAGCCTTTTGAATTTCTATCTCAACCCTTGCATCAAAATCTCTTTGCTCAGCCCTGGATCGTTTATATACTGGGCCATAAACAAAACTTGGAGTTGCTCCTTTCCCTAGAGTTCGAACAATCCCATGAGTGTCGGGTCCCATAATTTGTGCATACACGCCATTAGGAGCACTTCCAGGGACATTTAACTCAGGATACACCTTAGAAAGTTCATCCATTTCTTTCTTTTTGAAAGAACGGAAAGCAAATATAAGTTAACAAAATTTATAAGTAAATGACAGTACCTTTATATTTATAAAGAATAAGAATTTACCCTAACTTCACCAGCTATCTCATTTACTGGTTGATCATTCTTTCTTGAATGTGTTCTTTAAACACCTCAATACGAGTTGGTTTTATGCCATTCTCCTTTGTCATTTGTATTGAATAGTAAAAGATTGTAGCAAAGTATTCAATAAAATAAAAACTAGTACATAAACTAAAGATAGTAGATAAAGATTATGTCATACATTATCTATAATTTGAGAATGACTTTTTCTTCCTGATGTATGTGGCATAATCAACTTTTTTCGGGTTTCTTTGTTCTTCATGCTCTTTTCCTAGAAAAGTTAAATACAATATTATATTAAAGAATAGACATAATTCACCACAAAAAAAAGTAAAAAAATAAAAAGAAAATTTCAAAAAGAACAGAACATTAAGGTATCTAATTAATGAAATCTAGAAGACGAAACAGAAAAGGACTGAAGTCTCAGTTTGAAAAACCTAAAAATATTTTGTACGTTCTTCTGCCTTGTTTTTATCAAGTAATATAACTTTGTAGTGGACATAAAAGAACCATTTCACGATTTTCACTTACAATCGTATATCTTTGTTCACATTAGTTGTTCTGTATTGGAGTGAAATTTAGAGAAATCAACAAGCAAGAGGAAAGAGAGAGCAATCTGAAAATGAAGAAATAAAAACCACGTTGGAATAGCAGCTTTTAAAAGACAAAATACCCCCAACTTGATTTTTAGTGACTTTAAGCTTTATTTTTGAACTTTTTTTCTGTATCGAGTGACAAAAATGCTATAGGCCTAAGGTGAAAAAGAAGAAAATGCTTAATATTCTGGAATACCTTTGCAACATTTGAGCTCCAATAATGAACTAATGAACGCCACTGATCTTCTTCAACCCTATCTGGACGATGAGCTAAGCGCTCAATATCAGTACCATACGGTTCATAACCACAACTTTTTGCTTCATTCTTACATTCTTTCCATTTAGATCCAACTGATATCATCAACATGCGTCTCATATCATCAGTTTCATCAGTATTTTCCTACACACATATTTAGCACAACTTATTTATATAGAATAATATTAAAAAAAAAATTTGGTATGTAATTTTTGATTTAGTACTAAGTACCTTAATATGAGTCCATATCATGTCCTTCAACATCTTTGGCACAAGCCTCCAATCTTTATAATTCAATGACGCTAGGATACCATTTCGTGCTATAACACTAAGTTTAGAACTCAATCTAGATGCTTCTGGTCCAATTGGTTGGCCATGTTCATTCAACTCAACATGTAAAATTGCCACCATCATTTCCCCATCCAGAGTGCATCATAGTGGGACCCCTTAGTCGCTTATATTGTTCTTCACTCTCATTGAAATCTGTAAATAATCAAAGATTAAAAGTGAGGTGCATTCATACTAGTATAAATCAGCTATGTTGGATTATGGCATGATAAATCAGCTGTGTTTTATCAGGGGCAATGGATGTCCATTGCTTTATGTAGTCACTAAAATCTTGCAAACAAGAATGCATGACATTACCAACACAACAAGAATATTATGTTTTGCTTATGAAAAGGTTTTCAAATAACATTGAATATTCTCCCCGGCAGCAATTTTCAATGACTCGGACCCTGATTACTTTATACTACAGAATGAAGATAAGATATTACTTTAGTACTTGAAAATTTTTCTATATCATGTGAATCATTTTTTGACAAGTTACTAGACGGATAGCTTGTCTTTCATTTTGTGGCCAATTTGAGGTGGTTCAAGCATCACTGTGTTGTCCATTTGTTGTTCTTGTCGCTCTGAAGAATTGGATAAAGCACCTTGACTAGCATTTCTTTGCCTTTTTCTTGCCATCTCACCGAAGTTGCTCAAAAATTAGATTCCTGTCAGATTGAAAAATAATGTGTACTATCCAAAATCATGAAATAATATCTAACTACCAAGTCAAACAATAAGACATGTAAGCATAAGAGATTAAACAACAACTTAATTGCATAATAAGACATATCAAATTGTTCTCTATTCAATAACCATCTTTATTAAAATAATAATACTATAATAATATTAAGAACTAAGATATATCGTAATCTTCATCAAATGCTTCACTACTTTCCATAGTTTGTGGGTCAATTTCTGTTCCCGACACTCCTTCCCTAACCCATTCAATATCTTCTTCACTTTCAAATATAGTATCATCTAGTTGTTGCTCAGGCCACAATTCCATTAAAAACCTCTTGGCTTAAGCTTGAAAATAATTTTCCACTCCTCTGCCATTGGATTATGAACGTAAAACACCTGTTGTGCTTGAGAAGCGAAGATGAAAGGTTCATTTGATAATTGATGCCTTGTGTAAAGTAGATGACTAAAATTCACAAGAGTAAATCCATAATCATCTTTCTCGATAAGCCCCTTGTTATTGTCCACCCATTGACAGCCAAACAATACAAATTTGAACTTCTTGGAATAATATAACTAAATTATGCTTGTCAGGACCCCATAAAAAGAGATTTCTGCCAATATGAGATTTTTATCTTTCGCGCTTGCATAACTTTGAGTTGTAGCCTTAACCATAATTCCACTATTTTCAGTTTTACGCTGGGCATCACGAGACTTTGTTAAGTATCTTATCCCGTTACTTATATATTCCGTCATCCTTTTTTCTTGCTTTGATGGACCTATAGCTAAATATTGAATTTCTTCAGATATTTGCTCACCAACCATATGTAACTTCTCAACCTGACAATTAAAATTAAAGATATGATTGAAAAGAGATATCATTACAAATCTAGTAATATATTTGAAAAACAATTATCCGGTTCATAATTACGTATTTTCTAAATCATATAGGAAATTTTTCATTGTGAATCCGATCCACTTGATGTCTGGATAGACGAGGATTGCCCTTCTTGATTTATTTTATATGCTCACTGCCATAAGTAAACCACATAGAACTTAATAAAAAACTTCAAATAGTATTACTTATTAAATTAATTACAAAATATAAAAAATTATTTAATACTTACTCGAGATATGCAGTTGTGGAGGCAGAATTAAATAAAACATATTTGTGTGCTTGGACATGTGTAATGTCATCAAGCCTAAACCCTATCTCTTTACTTGATCGACGACCCTCTTGGTTAGCTGCTTCATTAGATGGAGCATAATTTCTTAAAGGCCTACTCAGCTTTGTCTCCACATCATGTAGATATCTTGAGCAGAACGTCATGCACTCTTCTATCCAATATCCCTCTGCAATTGAACCTTCTAGACAACTTTTATTCCTTACATAATTTTTAAGAGTAAGCAAGTACCTACAATAGAAAATTTTCATAATAGTTAATTAAAATTCTTTACAAGTACTATGAAATAGAGCAACAAAATAGTACCTTTCGAATGACCACATTGAACGATACTGTGAGGGTCCACCAATCATTGCATCTTCAGCTAAATGGATGACAAGATGTTCCATGATATCGAAAAAGTATAGAGAAAATATTCTCTCCAAATGACAGAGGGTTATTGCAACTCGATCTTGGAGCTTTTGTAACTCACCTGCGCTCGTAGTTGTTCAACAAATGCCCCTAAAAAAGTTACTTAATTCGATTAATGGCTTCAGGACATTCATCGGGAGGAGATCTCGCAAGGCAAAAGGAAGGGGTTGTTGCATCAAAATATGGCAGTCATGACTCTTTAACCCATGCATAGTGCGTTGATTAATATTAACACAACGTGAGATATTTGAAGCATATCCATTTGGTACTTTCACATCTCTTAAAACTTGTAAGAGCATTTCTTTTTGCGCATTACTCAATGTGAAACATGCCAGAGGGAGATAATATTTGCCATTAGCTCTTTTCTTAGGGTGCAAAGCCTTTTGAATCCCCATCTCTTGTAAATCCAAACGAGAATTTAAATTGTCTTTTCCTTTCCCATCAATATTTAGTAATGTCCAAAAGATATTGTCAGATACATTCTTTTCAATATGCATTGTGTCAAGATTATGATGAATCATATTGTCTTTCCAGTAGTCTAACTAAAGAAAAAAGCTCTTTTTCTTCCACAAATTTTGCAATACGGAATCATCAACATGATCAATATCATTCCATTTCTTTTATTAGATTTGGTCGATGGACCTTTTCCAAAATAATTTTTAACACCTTTCAATTGCTCAAGAACCTCATACCTGACAACCGTTTAGGTGCTACCTCCAACTCCTTAAAACTATTAAACGTAACTTTATCTTTTCGAAACTTGTGCCCATGGGGTAATCATTGCCTATGTGACATGAAGCAATATTTTCGCCCATTTCTCAATCTCAAAAATTTAGTTTTCGTAAGGCAACATGGACAAGCATATCTAGTTTTCACACCATATCCTGATAAGTTACCTAGTGCTGGACAATCACTGATCGTCCAAAGCAATGAAGCATGCATTTGAAACATATGGTTGTTTGATACATCATAAGTGTCAACACCAACCCACAATTCTTTTTAACTCATCAACTAAGGGTCGAAGATAGACATCAATATCATTGACAGGTGCACGAGAACCATCAATAATTATTGACAATATCATATATGGTTGCTTCATGCATAACCATGGTGGCAAGTTATATGGAACCAAAACAATCGGCCATGTGCTATGTGAGATAGACATAGACTTGAAAGGATTAAAGCCATCTGATGCCAGCCCAAGTCTAACATTCCTAGGATCTTGAGAAAAACTTGGATACAATTCATCAAAAAATTTCCAAGCAATACTATCAGCAGGGTGCCGCATTACCCCATCTCTAGTGCGACCTTCAGCGTGCCATCTCATTTGAGTAGATTTTTTAGATGACATGAATAACCTTTGAAGCCTCGGTATCAATGGAAAGTATCTAAACACCTTTGCTGGAATTTTTGAGGTTTCGATACTACTACTTGATTCACCTTTAAACTGTTTGTACCTTGGAGTTTTGCAAAACTTACAATCCGTTCTATCTTTTGTCTCATTCCAGTAGATCATACAATCATTTGGACATGCATGTATTTTTTTTTATTCAAGTCCTAAATCTTTAATAATTTTCTTGGCATCATTAAAGGACTTGGGTAATATTTCACCTTCAGGAAACACATCTTTTAGCAACTCTAGCAACATGGAAAATGAATTGTTACTCCACCCATTGAGACACTTTAGATGTAATAGACGAATAAGAAAAGAAAGCAGTGAATATTTGCTTCCAGGGTATAATTCACACTCAGCTTCTTTTAGCAAGTTAAAAAATGTTTCAGTCTTCTTATCAAACCCCTTCCTATGTTGATTTGACCCGCCAAATCCATTACCACTAGTGTCCATATCAACAAAGTCACTAGTAGGAGGAACTCCAAAAGCATCATGCACCAAGGCTTGTATTTCATCACCTTTATCTGAGTGATTAGTAGACATTGATGAATATGATATCTCACCATGAAAAATCCAAGTAGTATAACTAGTTAGAAACCCATGAACCACTATGTGTTCGACAATCAAATCTTTTGACACAAATTTCATATTACGACACTTTCAACAAGGACACAAGATTTCGGATGCATTAGGCCTATCCAATGACGCAAACTGAATAAACTCTTTGGCTCCGATCTCATATAAAGGATCGTTCCTATTCAATATGTTTATCAAACTCTTATCCATTAAGAATATAACCTATACATATAGCATCAAAGAATCAACTTCAGTAATTCTCCTTGAACTTAATCTAGTGTGAATATGTTTTACACCATCAGTAGATGCACTTAGAACTTCATATTAGATTTACGACAATGTAAAGAGTTTTTACAGAAATTTCAAATATACTCTGCAAATAAATTTAAAAGAGCCTAAATAACAAGAAAAGTATAAAATCTACTACGCACTTCAAAACACAAAATACTTTCTTTTAGCTATCACAATGCAAAGAATAAGATATACATAGTATTAAATTAAACAGAAAATATATTAGAACCTGCAAAAGCTCCAAGAAATTTTAACTAGAGAAAATCTTAACACTTGTTTGCCAAGTTTATTACAAACTTTAGCACTTCTGTAAAACACTCAACATGACATGGACTAGTTTCAATCAGTAAATTCAATGAACCCTTTATTTTGGAAAATGTTACAATTTGACTAAGCAGTTCGAATACATGATTAAAGGAAGAAGGAAAAAAAGGAAGAAATAAAATATTATTCTTACTAAATGAATTTTATTCCTCAAGATTTACGTAGTATTAAATTAAACAGAAGATATATACGAACCTGCAAAAGCTTCACCAAGAGTCTGAACCCTATATCAATGTTCTTCCAATAGGTTGCCTCTCTTTCCCCGTTTTTTTAAATCTCCAATTAAATTGACAAAGCGTAATGCAAATTAGGTTGTTTGAAGAATTCTAACTAATAAAGGAAACTGTAATTTTAGAATTAGGAGGAGGGAAGCCAAAAGTTCTTACCGCCAAAATCTTTTCCTTCTAAATCTCCCACACTTTCCATACATAGCTTTTACCGGACCACAATTTGTAAAGAAGGAATATATTACGGAGATAGAAATCAAATTTGTCTAAAATTAGAATGGGTTTGCTAAAAAATTGAGCCAATTTGAGAATCCCCACATCTTAGGTTTTCTGCCGTCTTGGGGGGTTTTACCATTTTCTGACTTTTGGTCTCCACTTATAGATTGTTTTAGTTTTGTTTACTTTATTTTTAAATTCAACTTTTAACAAGTACTAGTAATATTATTGACTAGATGTAATATTTTAATTTTTCAATTTACAAAAAAATATAATAATGAGAACAATAGAAAGTACATTAAAAGTTTAAAAAGATAAAAAAAAACTCATAAATAATAATCAATAAATTATATTATAGTAATTTAAAATTTTACTCCTACATAAATAAATAGTAAATACATAATTACTTTCAAATTATAAAATAATAAAAGTCTAATAGTTTTAGAGACACAAAACTAAGAAATGGAGACCAATTGTAAGTGAAGATATATAATGACTAATAATATGACATTTAAAATAAAAGTCACAATCTTTTTGATATTTTGTATCAAATGTTATTGTTTTTATGACATTTAATACAAAATGTCATTGTTTTTACAAAATTTTGTATCAAATGTCATTATTTTTACAACACTTTGATTCAAATGTCGTTACTTTTACTATATTTTGTTACAAATGTCGTTATTTTTACTACATTTTGTCAAAAATGTCATTATTATTACGATATTTTGTCATAAATATCAAAAAATTCAATTTTTCAGAAAATAAATATCGTCGTATCATTACTTTCACGTAGTGCCGTTCCAACTTCTATGTAAAGTTTTATGAGCTTATGTTACTTTTTATGTTCTCTTCTTTTAGCTTTCATCTGTTAAGACTTTTCATATTCTTAATTAGAATCTATAAAATGCACATAGAGCACTTTAACTCACTCAGTTTTATCATTTTGTTCTTTGTCAAATTATTATCTGCTTTTCCTTTAAAGTACTCACTGCTTGGTGATCTCTCAACACCTTCTGTAACAAAGATACACTACGTTTTTGTCAGTTTCTTCATTTTCATTCTCTTTTGTAGTTCTTTTTTTCATTTTCATTGTCTTTGTCATTGTCTATTGTAATTTTCTTTTCACTTTCTCTTTGAGAATTTTTTATAAGTTAGTACTACTTGATACATACTTCAAGACTACTTCTGTAAATAAGAATCAAGGAATCTACGTAGAAAATAATAAAAATGAAGCATGACCACAAAAACTTTCTTTATTTCCCTTGGTATTATTATTATATATATATATATATATATATATTGTATTGTATTGGTTAAAATAAATATTACACGTGGAATTAAGTATGTGGTTGATGTGGCAAGACACGTGGACCATCGAGAAAGCGACAGTTGGAATGATGCAATTAAAGAGGCACAAGTCGTAACAGATACGAGTGAATTACCTACGAGATGAAAGAATATGGTTGCTTGAGCCTAAATGGTTAAATGAAGAGGCACCAGTGGAATGAATCAAGACGGTAAAAAAGGGAAGGTTCATGAATCGTCAATTAATGAGCGTGAATGGCCACAAACATTACAGAATCTTCATGAACAGTTATGATTACCAATTATAACGTCTCATTAATATCATTAATGCTCATAATGATTCGGTCTTAAAAGAGAAAAGACGTTGTACTTATAGATTCCTATATAAGGGAAGGAAAATTCACTTGTAAAGACACGTTCTGATTATTATTAGAATACGATTACTTTCTTTTGCTTTCTACTAATTACTTTGCCATTTCTTATTCTAATTTCCTTTCTTACAATTGAGAGAAATACGGAATTTCTTGGTTATTCAGTAATTCGAGCACTTCTAAAAATAGACTTTGACTAAGATCTAATTCTTTGGTTAAACAAATTGGTTTCGCTGCCGGGGTTCTGATAATATTCTCTTACTTTCCAAATCTCTCTCTCTCAACTAAGTCATGTCAAATGTCAATGATAACAACCAGCAGATGGAAAGAACTAGTTCCATCACCTCAAGGAACACCACGCACTTCACGAGAAGGATCACCTGAAAGATCCACCACTCATAACAATGAACAACATGAAAATGAACAAATTGTCGAGCAGGATGCTGTGAAGCAGTTAATCGCTGAGTACGTGAATGATGCTCTCCAGGATTTCATGAGGGGACTATCAACTGTGCCATCCACTCCTCCGCCAAACAATACTGCAACTGTGGAAATTCCACGTTCAGGGTTGGCTAATTCTGGAAGCGGAGGAACTCCCAACAAGTCACATGATGGGAGATTAGGTACGCCTAATAATTCTGATTTACAAACTTTATTACAACCTTGCAGAAATAGGTGAAAGAACAAAATGACCGTATCAACCAAATACCCGGCGTACCACATGCGATCAAAGGAGTTGATATCGACAATTATTCGCAACAACCGTGAAAACCAAGCGCAGCTCCATTACCTATTCCCAAGAAGTTCAAAATGCCTGACATACTGAAATATGATGGAATGACTGATCCACATGACCACGTCACTGCGTTCACTACGGGAGTAAAAGGAAATGATTAAACCAAGCAGGAGATCGAATCTGTGCTAGTCGAAAAGTTTGGGGAAACACTCACGAAAGGAGCGCTAACATGGTAATCTCTTTATCTGAAAATTCTATTGACTCTTTTGCTGAGCTTGCAGATCTATTTATAAAAGCACACTCGGGTGCTCAAAAAGTTGAAAAGAGAATGAAGGATATATTTAAATTAAAGCAAGGAGATATATAATTTCTTCGAGAATTTATAGACAGATTCCAATGAGAAAGAATGTTGCTACCAAGAGTACCTGAAAATTGGGCGGCCATGGCATTTGCAAGCAATTTAAATGGAAAAAGTTCAGAAGCTACAAGGAGGCTTAAAGAGAGCCTACGAGAGTTCTCTGCTACGACATGGAATGATGTCTATAATAGGTACAGTACCAAGTTGCGGATCGAAGAAGATATCGTAGCTCAATCAAGGGTTAATGAAAAAATAGTTTCGAGGCGGTACGAATCTGAGAAGAGGTCCGGTAAAAATAGGTACGAGCCTTATATGAGACCTTCGGGGCGAGAATCTCGTTCCAAATCCGAAAAAATGCGGGCTGATCACAGATTCACCAACAGAGATTCAGGTTCGTCATCATCGAGATTCAGAAAAGATCGAGGTGAACGTAACAGAGATACTACCGCAAATGCAAGAATTGGAGACTATAATTTTAATGTGAGTACTTCTGAGTTGGTCACAATTTTAAGGAGCATGGGGAATAAGGTATGATGGACTAAAGAAATGAGATCAAATCCAAACAAAGGAAATCAAGATTTCTGGTGCGAATTCCACAACGATCACGGCCATAGAACATCAGACTGCAGATTATTACAAGATGAGGTGGAACATTTGTTAAAGCAGGGTTATTTGATAGAATTGTTCCGCGAGAAAGGCAAACAAGCTTACATGAAAAATAGACAAGGTCCCCCAAAAAATCCATCTCCAAAGAGAACAGTAAATGTGATAAGCGGAGGAGAAGAAGTCAACGACGTAACCTATACAGCTGCAAGAAAAACAACAAAGTTCACAATAACTCACGGGAAGCGAAATCACCAAACTTTGGAGGACGACAACATAATATTTGATGATGCAGATGCTGATGGATTAATGATTCTCCACAACGATGCACTGGTAATATCTTTACTTATACACGATACTAATGTAAAACGAGTTTTGATTGATCCAGGTAGCTCTGTGAATATCATTCTATTGCGAGTGGTGAACGGAATGCTGATGGGCTACCGTGTAGTTCCAAAAGCACGTTCCTTATATGGGTTTGATAACTCAACCGTTATTACAAAGGGTGAGATTGAGCTAAGAACATACGCAGAAGGGGTCATCAAAGAAACGAAATTTCAAGTGATAGACACGGACATGGCCTATAATGTGATTCTTGGGAGGCCATGAATTCATGATATGGATGTTGTGCCATCTACATTACATCAGGTTATCAAATTCCCTTCAAAATGGGCAATTCAACAGATTCGAGGAGATCAACAAACTTCAAGGAATATTAACTCAGTTATGCAGCCAAGTTAGAAAGATGCAGTAAATCAAATTTCAATAGAAATTGTATCAAATAGACCGACGTGAATTCTAGACCAGATGTAATTCAAGATCTAGAGGAGAATGAAAACATTAAAACAACGATTGAGGAACTTGAAGTTGTTCCACTATTCGAACAATGGCTAGATCGAAGAATTCATATAGGATCAAGGCTAAGCCCAGAATGGAGAGGTAATTCAATTGAATACTTAAAAGCTAACACAAATTGTTTTGCATGGTCCCATTCAGATATGACAGGTATACCTCCGAAGGTGATGACTCATAAATTAAATGAATATACGTCATACGTACCTATCAAGCAAAAGAAGAGGAAGCAAGGATCATTCAAAAACCAAGTGATCGATGACGAGGTACAAAAACTTTTAAAGATCGGTTCAATACGCGAGGTAAAATATCCTAATTGGTTAGCTAACATTGTGGTAATTTTGAAAAAGAAGGGTAAATGGAGAGTTTGTGTAGATTACACTGACTTAAATAAAGCATGCCTAAAGGATTCATTCCCTTTATCGCGTATAGATCAATTGATTAATTCTACCGCAGGTCATGAATTGTTAAGCTTTTTAG
This sequence comes from Nicotiana knightiana, assembly GCA_005239525.1. Classification (NCBI taxonomy): domain Eukaryota; kingdom Viridiplantae; phylum Streptophyta; class Magnoliopsida; order Solanales; family Solanaceae; genus Nicotiana; species Nicotiana knightiana. The sequence continues at coordinate 10,847 of ML407713.1, read as the reverse complement.
ATACGTATTCTGGTTATAATCAAATAAAAATGGACCCCTTAGACGAATAAAAAACTTCATTTATTACGGACATGGGGACTTATTATTAGAAAGTCATGCCTTTTGGCTTGAAAAATGTTGGAGACACATATCAGAGGTTGGTGTCCAAGATGTTCCAAGAACACCTGGGGAAGACGATGGAGATATAAATTGATGATAGGTTAGTCAAATCTACACAAGCGGAAGATCATTTTGAACATCTTTCAAATACCTTTGAGATCCTCCGCAACTATGATATAAAACTGAATCCAGAAAAGTGCACTTTTGGCGTAGCTTCAAGTACGTTTTTAGGATTTCTCGTATCTAATAGAGGAATTGAAGTAAATCTTGCACATATTAAAGCTATTGAGGAAATACTTGATATACTCATGAGCAAAAAAGATGTACAAAGATTGACAGGTAGGATTGCAGCTCTAGGAAGATTCATATCAAAATCTTCAAAAAAAAGCTTTAAATTATTTTCATTGTTAAAGAAGCAAAATCAATTTGAATGGACTGAGGAATGTCGACAAGCCCTCAAAGATTTGAAGCCATATTTATCAAATCCTCTGCTACTGGCTAAACCAAGGGATGGAGAAAGACTGTTTGTATATGTTGTAGTTGCAAAAGTGGCTGTAAGTGCAATTTTAGTAAGAGAGGACAAATGTAAACAATCTCCTGTTTATTATGTTAGTAAATATTTATTAGATGCTGAAACTAGATATCCTCATCTAGAAAAACTTGCTTTAGCATTAGTTATGGCATCTAGGAAATTGAGACCATATTTTCATTTCCATCTTATCTCCGTAGTAACTGCATATCCTTTAAGGAATATTTTGCATAAACAAGAATTGTCAGGCAGATTAGCCAAGTGGAAAATAGAACTAAGTGACTACGACATTATTTATCAACCTAGAACAACAATAAAGTCTCAAGTCTTAGCAGATTTTAGCACAAAAATAATTCCTGAAGTATAAAAGGAATTACAAATTTTTACTGGAGCTAATCCAGGTACGTGGACTTTATTTACTGATGTCTCTTCAAATGTCAAAGGAGCCGGTTTGGGTATCATCCCAATCCCACCCTCGGGGAAAAGTATACGACAAACAATTAAATGTTACTCTATTACTAACAATGAAGCAGAATATGAAGCTGTAATTGCAGGTTTAGAACTGGCACGAGAACTCTCCATAGAGCAAATCATGATTAAAAGTGATTCTCAGATAGTAGTCAATCAGATTCAGGGGACTTACACTGCTAGAGAGGCACGAATGCAACAATACTTGGAAAAGGCACGAGAACTGATCAGGAAATTCCAATCATGGAAGATCGTGCAAATTCCCAGGGAAGAAAACGCAGAAGCAGACGCGTTGGCTAACCTTGCTTCAGTTGCAGAAGTAACGAGTAAAGAAAATGCTATTGTAATACATTTATTTCATTCAGAAAATACTATTGTAATACATTTATTTCATTCTTCACCATTTGATTCTTCAGTTGCTTGTGTGAATCTCGTACTTGGCTCATCTATCTCGACTGGGATTAAGGCTTCTGCATCATAAACTAGTGAAAATGCAGTTTCTCCCGTGCCTGTCTTTGTTGTTGTTCGATAAGCCCATAATACTCCTGATAACACCTCGGGCCAATTGCCTTTTGATTCCTCTAATCTTTTCTTCAAATATTAATAAGAATCTTGTTTGTTCATTCAGCTTGTCCATTTGCCACCGGATGATAAGGTGAGGAAGTTATTCATTTGATTTGCCAACTTTGAAAAAATATGACTTTTGAGCCTATAAACTGTGGGCCATTATCACATACAATTTCTTTTGGCACTCCGAATCGGCATATAATATTCTGCCAAATAAAATTCATGAATTCCTTTTCTCGCACTTGTTTGAAAGCTCCTACCTCTATCCATTTGAAAAATAATCTGTTAACACTAACAAAAATCGTACATTTCCTTTAGCTTGCGGCAATGATCCTATGATATACATTCCCCACTTCATGAATGGTCACAGAAAAATAACCGTATGTAATAATTCTGTTGGGCGGTGCCTGCTATAGCCATATTGTTGGCATCTATCACACTTTGCTAAAAATATTTCTGCATCTTCTTCCATTTTAGGCCAGTAGTATCTTACTGTAATTAAAGTTTTTACCTAGGATCTTCCTCATGCGGGATTTCCACAATGGCCCTCGTGTACCTCTCTCATCACATATTTTGTTTGAGCAGGTCCAAGGAATCTTGCTAAAGGTCCCCCGAACATTTTTCGATATAGATTTCCTCAAATTAAGCAGTAACGAGCAACCTTCGTTGAAGCAATTGAGCCTTTTTTTTTGTCTTCAGGTACGGTTCCATACTGCAGAAAATTAACAAGTTCGTTTCTCCAATCCCAAGTTAGATTATTGAAACTTACCTCGTTTTTATCCTGGTCCAGTGCTGAATGAAACAAATATATAATGATAGCATTTTCTGCATTTGTTATTCCTGTAACTGATGCGAGATTATCTAGTGCATTTGCTTCCGCATTTTCTTCCCTGGTTATTTGCACAATTTTCCAAGATTGAAATTGTATTATCAATTCTCATGCCTTTTTCAAATATTATTGCATTCGTGCCTCTCTAGCTATGTAAGTCCCCGACATCTGGTTGACTACTAGTTGAGAATCACTTTTAATTTCGATTTTCTCTATAGAGAGTTCTCGTGCTAGCTCTAAACCTGCAATTGCAGCCTCATACTCTGTTTCATTGTTAGTAATGGGATATTATTTTATTGCTTGTCTTATACTTTCTCCCGAATGTGTAATTAAAACAATACCTAAACCTGCTCTTTTAACATTTGAGGAGCCATCAGTAAATAGAGTCCATGTACCTAGATTAGATCCGGTGAATACATGTAGTTCCTTTTCTACTTCAGGAACTATTTCTGTGTTGAAATCCGCTACAAAATCTGCTAAAATTTATGATTTTATTGCAGTTCTAGGTTGGTACATGATATCATACTCACTGAGTTCTATTGCCCACTTAGCTAATTTTCCTGAAAATTCTTATTTATGCAATATATTCATTAGAGGATAAGTAGTTACTATGGAGATAAGATGACATTGAAAATAAGGTCTCAACTTTTTAGATGTCATAACTAATGCTAAAGCAAGTTTTTCTAAGTGAGGATATCGAGTCTCAACATCCAACAAAGACTTACTAACATAATAAATTGGAGATTGTTTACCTTTGTCTTCTCTTACCAAAACTGCACTTACATCCATTTCTAAAACTACGAGATAAATAAGTAGCCTCTCTCCACTTTTTGGTTTAGCCAGCAAGGGAGGATTTGACAAATATGCCTTTAAATTGTTGAGAGCTTGTCTTCATTCTTCAGTCCACTCGAACGGATTTTGCTTTTTTAGTACTTAAAGAATTTGAAGCTTTTTTCCGAAGACTTGAAAATAAATATCCCCAAAACTGCTATTCTTCCTATCAATCTTTATACCTCTTTTTTGCTCGTGAGTACATCGGGGATTTCTTCAATGGCTTTGATATGTGGAGGGTTTACTTCAATACTTCTGTTAGATACAAGAAAACCTAAAAACTTTCCTGAAGCTACGCCGAAGGCATATTTTTCTGGGTTTAATTTCATATTGTAGTTGCGGAGGATCTCGAAGGTACTTGAAAGATGTTGAAAGTGATCTTCTGATCGTGCAGATCTGAATAACATTTCATCAATATAGACTTTCATAGTCTTCCCCAGGTGTTCTTGAAACATCTTGGTCACCAACCTTTGATACGTGGCCTCAGCGTTTTTCCAACCAAAAGGCATGACTTTGTAACAATAAGTCCCCCTTGTCTGTAATAAATGAATTTTTTTCCTCATCTAAGGAATCCATCTTTATTTGATTATAACTTGAATATGCATCTAAAAAACTCAACAGCTCATGACCTGCTGTAGAATCAATCAATTGATCTATATGGGGTATATGAAATGAATCTTTTGGGCAAGCTTTATTAAAATCAGTATAATCTACGCAAACCCGCCATTTTTCATTCTTTTTTGGAACTACTACATTATTATCTAGCCAATTAGGATATTTTGACTCTCGTATTGAACCGATTTTTAAGAGTTTTTGTACCTCATCCTGGATCACTTGATTTTTGAAAGAGCCTTGCTTCCTCTTCTTCGGCTTGACAGGTACGTATGATGGGTCTTCATTCAATTTATGAGTTATCACCTCCGGAGGTATACCTGTCATATCTGAATGCGACCAGGCAAAACAATCTGTGTTAGTTTTTAAAAATTCAATTAACTTACCTCTCATTCCTGGGCTCAGCCTTGATCCCCTAGAATTTGATGAATTCCCCATTTCGAAGGAAATTTAATAACTTGACGTAATATAGACGGCAAAACATCCATGCCATGAATCCATGACCTCCCTAGAATAACATTATAAGCCATATTCGTGTCTATTACATGAAATTTCGTATCTTTGATGACTCCTTCTGCAAATGCGGTTAGCACTATTTCCCCTTTCGTAATGATGGTCGAATTGTCGAATCCAGATAAGGAACGTGCTTTTGGTACCATCTTATCAGCAATTTGTATTTCGTTCACCACTCGCAGAAGAATAATATTCACGAAGCTACCTGGGTCAATCAAAACTCGTTTTACATTAGTATCATGTATAAGTAAAGATACTACTAGAGCATTAGTGTGGGGAATCATCAAGCCATCTACATATGTATCATCAAACATTATATTATCTTCCTCCAAAACTTGACGAACTCTCTTCCCATGGGTTACTGTGAATTTGGACGTCTTTTTCGCAGCTGTGTATGTTACATCGTTGACTTCTGCACCCCGCTTATCACGTTTACTGTCCCCATTGGAGATGGAGGTTTGAGAGGTTCTTGTCTATTTTTCATGTAAGGCTGTTTACCTTTCTCGCTGAACCAGTCTGTTAAATATCCCTGTTTTAGCAAGTGCTCTACTTCACTTTGCAACAATCTGCAATAAGTTGTTTTATGGCCATGGTCATTATGAAACTCGCACTAGAAATCTGGATTTCTTCTATTTGGGTTTGATCTCATTTCCTTTGACCACCGTACCTTGTCTCCCATGCTCCTTAGAACAGCTGCCAACTCGAATGTACTAATATTGAAACTATAATCTCCAACCCTTGCATTCGCGTTGGTATCTTTATCACGTACATCTCGTTCTTTTCTGAACTTGGATGATGATGACCCTGTATTTCTGTTTCTTGATATAGAGTCAGACCGTACATTTTCTGGCTAAGACCGTGAGTCTCATCCTGTGGGTCCCATATAAGGCTCATATCTATTTTTACCAGACCTCTTTTCAGACTCTGAACGCCTAGAATTTGTTCTTTCGTCAACCCTCGATTGTGCAATGATGTCTTCTTCAATCTGCAACTTGGTGCTATACCTACTATATACATCATTCCATGTTGTTGCAGGGAATTCACGTAAGATTTCCTTGAGTCCTCTCGTGGCTTCTGAACTTTTTTCGTTTAGATTACTTGCGAACGCCATGGCTGCCATTTTATCAGGTACTCTTGGAAGTATCATTCTTTCACGCTGAAATCTATCCACAAATTCCCTGAGTAACTCTGTATCTCCTTGCTTTACCTTGAATATATCTTCCATCATTTTTTCAACTTTTTGAGCTCGCGAATGTGCTTTTATAAATAAATCTGCAAGCTCAGCAAAAGAATCAATAGAATTTTCAGGTAAAAGAGAATACTATGTTAACGCCCCTTCCGTGAGTGTTTCTCCAAATTTTTTGACCAACACTGACTCAATTTCTTGCTTAGTCAAATCATTGCCTTTTACGCCTGTTGTGAATACGGTCACATGGTCATGTGGATCGGTTGTTCCATCATATTTCGGGATGTCAGGCATTTTGAACTTTTTAGGAATGGGCAGTGGGGCTGCGCTTGGCTTCCAGGGTTGTTGCGAATATTTGTTGATATCTACTCCCTTAATCACATGTGGTACGTCAGGTATTTGCTCGATGCGGTTATTTTGCTCTTTCATCTGCTTCTGCAAAGTTAGTACCAAATTTTGTAAATCAGAGTTATTTGGTATACCTGACCTTCCATCACGTGATTCGTTGGGAGTTCCTCCACTTCCTGAATTGGCAAGCCCAGAGTGTGGATCTTCTATGGTAGAAGTATTATTTGGGGGAGGTGTTGGTGGTGCATTCGACAGTCCCCTTACAAAATCTTGGATAGCATTATTCACATGCTCAGCGATCAAATGCTTCAGGGTTTCTTGCCCAATAGTCTGCTAATCTCCATGTTGTTTATTTGTGTGAGACGCGAATCTTTCAGGTGTTCCTTCTCGAGAATTGCGTGGAGATTCCTGGGTGAAGGAACTGGAGATCCTCCCACCTGTTGGTTATTGTCGTTGACAGTTGACATGATTTGGTTGTGAGAAAGAAAGATTTGGAAAGTAGAATGATTATCAGATTTCCGGCAATGGAACAATTTGTTTAACCAAAAAATATGATTTTTAGTCAAAGCCTATTTTTAGAAGAACTCGGGTTACTGATAACCAAGGAATTCCTTACTTTCTCGATAAATTGCTTGAAAGGAAATAAAATTGACAAAAAATATTGAAATGATTTGAAAGCAAAAGAAATTAATTGTATTCCAATATAAGTCAGAACGTGTCTTTACAAGTGAAATTCTCTTCCCTTATATAGGGGTTTACAAATATAACGTTTCCTTCCCTTTATGGATGAAGCATTATGAGCTTTAATGACATTAATGAACCGTTATAATTGGTAATTGTAACTGTTCATGAAGATTCTGATTCCCCTTCCTCATTAATTGGAGGATCGTGAATCTTCCCTTTTTCCTGTCTTGATACATTCCGCCCCTGTCTCTTCATTGACTGATTTAGGCTCGAGCATAGGCTCCCTTTCATCTCGTGAGTGATTGGCTCATACCTCTTGTAACTCGTACATCTTTTAATTGTAATATTCCTGTTGTCATTTTCTCATTGTTCCATGTATCATGCTCTATCAGCCAAATGTAATTCTACATGTATTATTTATTTTCCACCAATACACTCTTTACACACACTTGATGTGATTCGTATATAATTGGGGATTTAAAGACAATCCAAAGGGTGTCACTAAGTCATGAGCGTCTAAGTATCAAAAACTAATACAACTAGTGTCTAAGTATCAATACAAGGCAGGAAGAAATATAGAAGGAGAGACAAGGCCCTGCGGACGCTGGAAACTACCTCGAAATATACGGAACTCGATCACGCCCGGACTCAACGGTCTCCGTGCTCAAACACATCTGGATCTGCACATAAGTACAGGGTGTAGTATGAGTACAACCAACTCAGCAAGTAACAGAAATAAATAAGGTACTGAGAAGCAGTGATGAGCTATACAGAACATTTCATTTTGATAATTTTCAAAGTCTAAGAGTAGACATGAGCTAATGCCAGTAACATGAGTCAAATTAGTTGCATATTTACCAAGTTCAAATAAAACAAAATACAACAAGTTCCCAGAAGTTCAAACAGTAGCATGAATCAGCTAAATGCAGCAACAAAGGAGACAGATGCAACCTCACAGGGTACTGTCACTCAAGCTCTCAATAGCTCAACACTCGGCTCTCATCCCTCAATACACACGCTCAATAGGTACCTGCGCTCACTGGGGGTGTACAGACTCCGGAGGGGATCCTACAGTCCAAGCGCTATAATCTGCAGGGACAACTCACGTGCCGCACTGACAACTCACGTGCTATAATATCATATCAAGGTCTGCATGGACAACTCACGTGCTATCATATCATATCATGTCATAATCCGTTCAGACAACTCACGTGCCACACGGACAACTCGCATGCTAAGGTACAATACCTCACAAATAGGCCCTCAGGCGCGCTCAGTCATGAACCTCTCTAGTCTCACAACCCTTAATAAAGAAAGGGGAAAAGCCCAAATCAGAATATTATACTGTATCATCAGGGGAATAATATAGGCTCAGGTAAACATGTACAAGAATCACTATGACTGAGTATAACTACCATGATCAGGTACATGGCCTAAGCATGATTTCTAACTTGAAAGGCAGTCAAATTACTAGCAGACAAGAAATGCATATAAACACGGGAAGTACCAAGTCTCGATCCCTGACAGTGTACACCCACATGCTCGTCACCTAGCATGGGTGTCACCTCCAAACAATCACATTATACCAAACTCCGGGTTTCATACCCTCAAGACCAGATTTAAAACTGTTACTTACCTCAACAACGTAGAAATCCTACTCCTGAATGCCTTTTCCTCTCGAACCGGCCTCCAAACGCCCCGAATCTAGTCACAAACAGTACGAGATAATTAATATTTGCTAAATGGATCAATCCCACTAGAAAACTACTGAAATCTAGCTCAAAATCCGAAATCGGTTCGAACCCATCTCCGGGCCCACGTCTCAAAATCCGACAAAAATCATAAAAATCGAAAGCCCCACTCACGAGTCTAGCCATACCAAATTTACCAAATCCGATCTCAATTGCCCCTTCAAAATCCCAAAGTTCACTCTCTAAATCCCCAAGCCCTAAGCCCCAAATTTCCTACTCAAATCCCTAATTAATTGATGAACAAAGCCATAGATTCACGGAAATTAGACCAATACGGGTTGGAATTACTTACTCCAACTTTTTCCTTGTACTTCCTCGAAAAATCTCCTCTCTACCGAGCTCCTCAAGTCCAAAATTGAAAATGAAAGACAAAAACCTCGAGCTGGTGTTTTCTGCCCAGCAAAAACCGCACATACGGTCCTAAATCCACACCTGCGAAACCGCATCTGCGAACCGCGCTCCGCTTCTGCAGAAATTCATTAAAAGTCTTACTCCTCTCCTGCGATCACCTGACCGCATCTGCGGCCATCACAGATGCGGGACCCAAGCCGCACCTGCGATCCGATTGCGCATCTGCGGCTCTAAAACCGCTTCTGCGACCACCGCAGATGTGGGATTTCCATCACACCTGCGGTTTGAGCCCATGTCTTCCTTAGACGCACCTGCGAATCTTCCTATGCTCCTGCGGCCTCGCACCTGCGGTTCCCACTCTGCAGATGCGGAAAACACTAGTAGTAGCAGCTTCAGCTGCACTTCTCCAACTCCAAACAATCCGGTAACCACCCGGAATCAACCCGAGGCCCTCGGGACCTCAACCAAACATACCAACAGGTCATATAACCCCATACAAACTTCGTCGAACCTTCGAGTCACTCAAAACAACATCAAAACACCAAATTACACTCGGAATCAAGCCTAAGAACTTCTAAACTTCCAGATTCTGCAAACGACGCCAAAACCTATCAAACCACGCCCGAATGACCTCAAATTTTACACACATGTCAAAAATGACACTACAAACCTACCCAACTTCCGAAAATCCATTCTGACCCTGATATCAAAATTTTCATTGCCGACCAAAATGGCCAAATTTCCAACTTTCACCAATTCAAGCCTAATTCTACTACGGACCTCCAAATCACATTCCGGTCGCGCTCCTAAATCTAAAATCACCTAACAGAGCTAACAGAACTATCACAATTTAAATCCGAGGTCATTTACACACAAATCAATATCCTATTGACTTTTTCAACTTAAGCTTCTAATAAAGAGACTAATTAAGTGTCTCAATTTCTCTCCGAAACCACTTCAGACCCGAACCAACCAACCCGATACGATATTTCCAATGCGCGGAATCGAAAAAAAGACTATCTTTCTTTCGGGGTCATAGATCAGAGAATTCCCTCTTTCAAGCTATAATACAGTTGTAAAGCACAAAAGAAGCAGAAATAGGAGAAACGAGACTATATATCATTCAAAACGAACGGCCGGGTCGTTACACATTATTTTTCTCTTTTCCCTCTTTCCTTATTTCTTTCCACTTCATCATATAATAGTAATAAATCTTCAAGTATAGGTGGCTTGTAATACAACTAAAACACTCCTTTTAATTAGTTCTCTTTGCCTCTTTATAATTATCACAAATAGTATACCTCCCATAGTTAAGCACTATTATATATATGATCAATAAAAAACACTAACGTTTGACGATTTGAGCAAAAAAAGGAGACGTTTCAGAAAAGTTGCAATGGTACATAATAATCTGGAAAGTTATTAAGAGACATAATAGGCGTGAAATAAGAAAACTAATACAGCGTTTCAGAAATTTAATTTTTTGGATTTATCAATTGAGTTTGTTGTGTGAAAATTAGAAGAATAAGACCTAAAATTCTCAAAAACTAGATAATACATTTCCTCATAAGTAGAGATGCCACATCACTTTTTAAGGGCCCTGCTTTATATTATATAGATTCACTTTTTAACATTGATTAGCAATGAAATTGATCATATTAACATTTACTATCTCTTCACATAAAACTACAAACACATACTCCAATATTATTACTCCAAGAGCAATGTAGGAAAATAATAATTAATTAATTCTTGAAATCTGAAAAAATCACTTATTTTGGATCACAAGAAAAAAAACCAAAAAATCACTTATTATGTAACTAGATAATTTTGATACGCATTGAGATGGTATTTAACGAACTATAGACATTCCATTTTACTTTATAAAAGCAACATCATAGAAAATGATAGAAATATAAAAACAACAAAATTTACGGCAAGATACCGTATCCATACTATGCTATCAATGAAATAATATCATGTAATATTTAGTTTTATCTCCATTTTTTTTAGAATGATATTGATAAGGAAACAAAAGTAAATAAGGAATATTTTAGATTTGTATATTTCCTATGTTAT
>ML407712.1:279-18548 GCA_005239525.1 Nicotiana knightiana | reverse complement strand
ATTAAAGCTCATAAAATGCGGGGTATATAATGCTTAAAATCACGAATTCTAGCCACTCATCAATGAACATATAAAATTTCACATTCTTCCATTTCTTTAAACATGCCCAAGTATAACTACTCTATCAATCATACCAACAACCTGATTGCGACCACCCAACCTCAAGAGTCAACTTGCAACCACTAAGCCCTCTCAATTCACGCACCTACCCAACATGAAAGTTTACAACATTACCAATCGTTCATGAGATTATGTGCCCTCACCAACAAACAAAAGAGTGAATATAACTAGTCTCCACATTCAAATATTCTTTTTGAATATAATTTAAGGACATCACACAATCGAACACAATTTCACTCACTTTCACAAAGAATTCATATGCATCCTGTGGTCGTACCATAAGCTTGCCCTTAGTGTAGATCTCTACTAATTTAAGTTAGCCAAATCTAGGATCAATTATGACTTTTAAGGTTGTAATGTAGGCTAAGGGACGGGTAGGATATATTTAGGAACAGTGACTAACCCTCCTAAGCACTTTAATACACTACCTTCACAAACCAACACATATTCTTCTCAACCAATTCCCTTGCCACAACTCATATTCAATGTAACCCTTTTTCAATTAAGCACTTCTATATTTTCACTAGCACAAATTAATAAAAATTGGAGGTGTGTATCTTTTTGTACATACTTTTACTATCATTTTTTTCTTCTTTCTTTCCTACACACACTCCATACATGAAGATTCAATGGCTAGTGACTTTTGAATACAATTTTAGTGCACCAACGGACCCTTCCATGGCTCCACTCAAACGCTACTCCCCAACATCTCTTACTTCTTTTAGCGACTAAGTGCCTTAGGAGAGGTGCAAAAGTCTCAATTTAAGAAAAAAAATAGGGGTACGACTTGTAATGTGGGTACCAAAGAAAAGGTCAAAAGGCTAAAAGGGGCTAGCAATGGAAATTTTTAATTTTCATGTGACAAGCATATCCATGATCAAGCAAGAAAATGCCTATGTCACCTCCTAGATTAGCATAACCTACAATTTCGCTTCGATTAACACACAGGAAAAGTTCTAGACTACACAGGATAGCATAGAAAATCACTAAACCTCACTCACACATTGCACATGACTCAATCACAACGGTTTTTTCAACTCTCAAGTCAAGCAAGCACACAAAATTGAGAGAATTAAGCAATATTACACTATGTAGCATACAAGTCAAGCAACTGAGCTAAGGCGTCACACAATAGGTTATTTAATTTTGCTTAGGCATCACAAGTCAACCCAAATACAAGGGAAAACAGAATGTATGTCATAACCTAATATGCCAGCACCAAACATGTCAAATGGTATTTCTAAGTTACTCAGTTTATTCCTAACTACTCTAAAAATAATAATTTTAAGTGCCCGGTTCAAGTTACACCCTTGGAAAAGAACCGGTGCCCAAAGAAAAACCAAGGGATACTACCTAACTATCCTAAAAAAATTAAAAAAAATCTTTTTGGCGTTTTTAAATCGGACTTTATCCCTCAAGAAAATTGTCCAACAGATCAATCGTTGGGAAAAGTCCGAGATTTAAAACAATAATTTTATACAATTACACCTCAGAAAGTAGTTTCCCCACCCCACACTTATGTTATGCATAGTCCTCGATGCATGATCACAAAGAAAAATATTAAAACAAGGGTGAGAAATACTCTCTGAGACCCTCCCGGGCCTAGCTTGGACATGATTCTCAATCTTTAGAGTCGGGATGACCCCACACTTAAGATCAAACATGCCCCTCAGCTTCAACTTTGGGTACTCAGACTTCCCCTACTCTGCTAAATAAAAATAACACAACTTGACACTTAAAAAAAATAAAAAATAACAGATATACAGGATGGGTTGCCTCCCAACAAACACCTTATTTATAGTTGTGGCACGACTCTGCTACTCTGCTCAGGCTGGGTGCTCTCTCTTCTTCTTTCTCCCATGAAACCTAGCCTTTTTGCACGCTCTTAACGGGTCCCCTTTTTCATTTCTAGCTCTTTTCTCAATTATATTTACACCCTCAACTTGCAACACCACCTCCTCTGGATCACTGCCATTTACATAAGGACTCTGCTCTATCCCCTTCACGTCGACCACAGTAATCATGCATAGGTCCTTATAATGCTTTGGGAGTTTAAGTGCCTTGTACACATTAAAAGTGACCTCCTCATCGTCAACTCTCATTTTTAACTTCCCTGCCCTTACATCAATAACTGCTCCACCAGTAGCTAAGAATTGTCGCCCCAAAATAATGGGCACTTCCTCATCTGCCTCGTGATCAAGAGCAATAAAGTCAGCAGGGAGAATAAACTTTTCCACTCGAACTAACACATCCTCAATAATTCCTTCTGGCATAACTAGTGACCTATCTGCTAACTGTAAAGTGATTGTGGTAGGTCTAAGCATCCCCAATCCGAGTTTCTTGAACAGAGACAAGGGCATCAAATTTATAATAGCCCTTAATCACACATGGCTCTACCAACTTCTTGTTTTCCAAGAGACAAAGGAACTGTGAAACTCCCAGGATCCTTCAACTTATGAGGAAGTTTACTTTGAACCCTGGCACTGCACTCTTCAGTAAGTGCAATTGTTTCGAACTCTGCATGTCTTCGTTTGTTTGCCACAATATCTCTGAGATACCTTGCTTACTTAGGCACTTGTTGCAAAATTTCCACCAAAGGTAAATTCACACTCACTTGGCTCAACATATCTAGGAATCTCTTGTACTTAGCATCATCTTTTTGCCTCTACAGTCTTTGTGGAAACAGAGGTGGTGGCCTTGTTTCAATTACTGGCTCGGGCCCTTTACTATCTTTCTCATTCCCCTCAACTGGCTTGGGAACTAATTCTCCTTCAGGATGAGCTGTATTCTTCTTTGTCTTTGGAGATTCTTCTAGTATTCTTCCATTTCTCAAGGTAATTGCATTGACTTGAACCTTAGGATTAGGCTCAGTATCTCTACGAAGAGCTCCTATTGGTCTGGTATTTTGGGCACTAGCAAGTTGTTCCAATTAGCGTTCCAAATTTCTCATTGTTGTTGCTTGGGCCTGGTGATCAGCCATTATTTTCTGATTGAAAGCAAGTTGGTCACTCATCATTCTCTTTATAATCTCCTCAAGGCTAGCTGATTGTTTAGCCTCAGGTGGTCTGTATTGTTGTTGAGGTGCTTGAGGCCTGTATTGATTCAGAGTGCCTTGATTTCCACCCCAAGAGAAGTTTGGGTGGTTTCTCCAGTTGGGATTATAAGTGTTCCCATATTGATTTTCTTGACCCATATTCGCATTACCCACAAAGCAGACAGACTCTGGATTGGCTGGGCACAAATTACTCGGGTGACCTTATCCACATACTTCACAAAATACTTGAACTTGTTGTACTAGTTGGACCTGTTGCAGTGGTTGAGACCGTTGCTTGTTAATGATCAGGGTCATCTGATTGACTTGGTTAGTCAATGTAGAGATCTGAGCTGACAATGCTGAGACAACATCCAGTTCAAGAACCCCTGGTGACTTTTGAACCACATTCCTTCCCATCTCACCTTGCCAGTATGGATTTCTTTTGGAGAATTCATTCAATAATGCAAATATTTCATCATAATTCTTCTCCAATATCTGACCTCCAGCTGCTGCATCTACCACAATTTTTGTTTGGGGATGGAGCCCCTCAATGAAAGTGTGAACTAACACTTTGTTTGTATGATTGTGATGAGGACAGTCTCTGAGTAGCCCCTTGAACCTTTCCCATGCTGAATATAAAGATTCTCCTGCTTTCTGTTTAAAAGAGACTATCTCACTTCTGATCTTTGCAGTCTTGCCTGAAAGGAAGAACCTTGCCAGAAATTTTCTTGCCAATTCATTCCATGATGTAATGGAATTAGCTGGTTCTGCCTTTAGCCATCGCTTTTCTTCTCCCAACAGAGAGAATGGGAAAAGAGTGACCCTCACATAATCTGGCATGACCCCATTAGTGATATAAGTATCACTAATCTCCAAGAAATTCAGAACGTGCTGCTGTCGATCCTCGTGTGGAAGACCTATAAACTGCCCGTTTGCATGAAGTAGCTGGATCATGCTTTGTTTCAGCTCAAAGTGCCCAGTGATTCTGGGCTCCATGATGTTGGAGGTAACATTAGCAATACTGGGCATTGCTACCTCCTAAACAGCCATGTGTTGTTCCTCTGCCATGTCCACAGGAATTTCAATGAGGTCCTGAATATTGTCTGTATCCCTTGCTTCCCTCAACCTCCTCTGAAATGTTCTCTCAGGTTCGGGGTCAAAGCCTTCGAGTCTGTCCTGGTTTCTGACCCTACGCATTCAATCAAAGTTCTTGAGATTAGAGCAACAATCAAGTAACGTTAGACTAGACAAAATAAAAATTAAAGTAAAAACTAGGAAGTAGTCTATATTCAAGTCCCCGACAACGGCGCCAAAAACTTGTTGGTCCCAAACGCACATCCAAGTATACGTGGTCGTACAAGTAATATAATGATAAATCGAGTATCGAACCCACAGAGACTTGTGTAGACTACTCACTAATTCACCATAATTGTTATTTACTCAAGCCAAAATAAGAATCCAATAATGTAACTATGTTGTACTACGATTCTAAGAGTTAACTAATTATCAAGTAACAAGAGTATTGTTGTGTATTCAGTAGAGACAAATATTCCAGGGTTGTGATCAATTCACCACTCGTATTGCATTCTAATTAACTCTCCCTTTCATATAATTCACTCATGGTTTCTAATTAATCGATAATTGCTCTCATAGCCTTCTCCCGAAGCACTACTCGCCTATTCTCAATATATTAACGTCTATATTCGTAAGAAATTAATCTATCAGAGCGCATTAAGATTACGATATTTAATTAAGCACGGTGACTAGGTATATTCCTATCCTAACCACAAATTCGCTCCCCTGAAGGGTTAAGATCGCGCTCTTTTCAACTTTTCTCTAATCTATACACGGCTCTCCCAAGCATAACATAGATAGTATATAGAACCTAATTGATGGCCAGACAATTAACCAATTAAACACAGAATTGAAGAAACAAATATATATTGAGTGAACTATAATCAAGGTTAAGCTAACGTCAAATAAAAATATTCATGGCTAAATCACAACCCCAGAACAATGGGTGTTTAGCCACTCATGCTAAAATCAAACAATTGCATAAGTGCTGAATTAATTGTAAATACTAGAAAAAAAATGAAGAAAACTGAGAATCCTTCCCTCCCTAGCAATTCCGTGTGTATTCTTCCTCCAAAGTGGCATGAATCCCTAAAAAATAAGCTTAAACTTGCTTTTATACGTGTTGGGTAGGTCTGGGGCCGAAATAACCGTGTCCCGGACAAAATAGGAAAAAATCTCGTCATCGGCGCCCTGGGTAACGCCGGGCGCCCACCAGGGCAATGCCCCAATAAACTTTCTGCCTCCAGCGCTACAGGTGGCGCCCAGCCCTGCCTGTGGCACCCAAAATTGCTTTTTGTCCGGTTTCGCTCGTTTTGGCTCTAATTTCGCGCGTTTTCGCCCCCAATTTATCCCTAATCATTCCTACACATAAAAACACTTCAAATTAATATAAATCATCACATTTAACATATAAAACTCACAAAACAAAAGTAAAATATGAGGCGATATACATAGAAATATATACACTTTAAGCTAAACATCAACACCGATATCACACTAATCAATCTACGATTGCGAAGAGGAAAATCCCAGGCAAGCTTCGCGATCCCGAAGGGATATGCCGCAATTACAAGGATGTTGATCCAAAAGCGGAGGTCTAGCTAGTCCAGACGTCTCTACGATCACGAGACCTTTTCCGAACAAGTGATATAGTCTAGCTAGCTCTTGCTTCGTGAACGCGAAGGAGGTTCCGCCATCGCGGTCAACCCCAAATATTTATAGAATAAATTTTAGAAAATTAACTTTTGTTTTTCAAGTTTTGAGATTTCTAAGCTGCGGCTTTACACTCTTTTTAAAAAGGAATCACCATAGAACTTTGAGGTAACATTTCTAACCCCTTCCTTGAGTTATATACATGATTCCTCATGGATTTTTAAGACCAAAAGTAGAGATTCGACCCGTTTGGTCATTGATTTTGTCAAAATATACTTGAATTTTATTTGGCAAATACATGTTTTGGCCATAAATTTTACCTATATTTTGGCAAAATTTCAAATTCCAAAATCAGCTAGGCCAAATCCTTAATAATACACATGTTTTTCCAAAATAAATTTGGGAAATATGTTTTGAAAATATATGTCCAAACACATTTTTATCTTCAAGTCAAACTTCACCGAAGCAGATTTTTTAAAATAAATTTAAAAATTTATGACCAAACAGTAGCTTCAAATTATTGTAAGGTGGGTTTAATTTTACCCAAGTTCTAAAAATTTGACCAAGTAGTCTAAGTCAAGATTGGAGTTTGAACACAGAATTAAATTCATTAACTTATCGGCATACCATTTACGAAACTTGTTTCGAGTTTTGACCCCATTGACTGATAGTTTAACTTAAACTTTGGCCAAAAGTCCAAACTCTTGAGATGGGTACGTACGATATAGTAACTAACTAAGTAGGCGTTTGGACATAAAATTTGTTAAATTCTAAAAAATGGTGAAATTTTTTTTTAAGTGAAAATGGTATTTGAAATTTAGAGTTGTGTTTGGATATAAATTTCAGTTTCGGTTGTTTTTGTAGTTTTGTGAGTGATTTGAGTGAAAATTTTGAAAATAACTTTTTGGAGTTTTTCAGTTTTTCGAAAATTTTCAAAATGCATCTTCAAGTGAAAATTAAAAATTTTATGAACAAACGCTGATTTCGAAACAAAGTGAATTTTTTTCTGAAAAAAGGAAAATAAATTTATATCCAAACGGGCTCTAAGGAGTAAGGAAAACTAGTTTTAGCCAGGAAGCTTCCTTGTATATCAGGTATATTAAGACTTTAACTTCTAAATATGATTTTGTTTTTCTAGTTAGGAACGATAAAAGAGAGTTGTTAACTATATTATATGAAGGGGGGAAGCCTACGGAAACTACAAGACACGTATATACAATAGGAACGCGTATTCTTCTGTGACTAGTGCTAGTAGCTAGTATCTTATTTTGTGTGTATTATCAAATACATGATG
Source organism: Nicotiana knightiana (assembly GCA_005239525.1). Taxonomy (NCBI): domain Eukaryota; kingdom Viridiplantae; phylum Streptophyta; class Magnoliopsida; order Solanales; family Solanaceae; genus Nicotiana; species Nicotiana knightiana. The sequence continues at coordinate 11,373 of ML407712.1, read as the reverse complement.
AGACTATTATACTATTATAGTTGCTAAATTGCATCTTCTTTATGTTCATAGTAGGGTTTCGTCGAATTTTTTGAGTAAGACGGATTCAATCTCATTTGAGGCTAAGTTATTTCCTTTTACTATTGTAGTATAATTTGTTATATGCTCCTATGAATTCGAAGTTTCATCATATTTCAGAATATATAGCATCTTGAATCTTTTCGGGATCAACTCCGAGCCGCACTTGGTTTAAACATCAGCTGCGTATATCTCTTTGAGTCTGGTCCCTTCAACACCGATGGTGATCTCGGGATCTGATCCATCCGAGCATGATATTCTTTAGCATTTTGATCCATTCGTTCATTCATTTTCCTCATGAATCTCATGAACTCAGTTTTGAAAGGGTCGTTAGCGTTGTTGTCGTTCCCGGATCCACTACCGGTACCACCTGCTTCATTCTCATTAAAATTGAATCCCTCCCTCGGAGCAATGTTATCAGTTCTTTGCAGTGTGTTCAATTCCACGTGTCACCTCCTCATTTGTCCAACTGTCACTAACCAAATTTATCTCATACACAAACGCAAGCTAAATTTCTGGTAAAAGAGTCGGGAGCAGGCATAGGTTCCAGAGTCCCCACATCTCAATTACTGAGAAAAAAAAAAGTAGAACAGAACAGAACAGAAAAACAAAGGCACCTTTTGGGTAGCATGTAAACATCTTTGTTAAGTATACTTTTAAACACAACATAACTGAGGAGGCGTGCACAATTAAGGCCTAAGGGCCCTTTATGCACTAACCAAATGAAAGTTATGTTTGGAAATTGATCAAGACTGGCTTTTTCTGCAGCGTTTAAATTTATATTTGATAGTTTATCCAACTACCAACATAATTGGTTCAAGAGGGAAACATATGGGACCTCTCTAGTGTTAGTTTAGATCAAGATTCATGTCCTCCTCTCGTCCAACAACCTTGCCTATTTTATTAAAGCATTCAAAGTTCTATATATTAATACTGTATATAAGTATTTTATACAATCAGATCAGTTATGAGATAATAAATAAATTTTTACAATAAATATTATTCAATTTATTATATTTTATGTGATAAGTTTTGTCTTTTTAGTATGTCCAAAAAGAATAAGATATGTTTATTGATAATAGGCTAAAAGTGTATGGTTTGGCTTATGTTATACTCTAACTTAATGAGGTTTTACTGTCTTAAGTATGTGAAATAAGGATAAAATGTGCTCTAATGGTGACTTGTGTGTTTCACAGGAGTGTTGCAATACCGTAAGGAAAGCTTATGACGGCGATTCGGGCAAGCATTGAAGTAGAATAGACCATAGGGTACCTTGTGGATGAATTGAAGGCTAAAGACTCAGGGATGCATGCGGAGACAGTGGAAAACCTTACTAGCGCGGGCATTAGCGCGCTCGCGCTAGTTCAACTCTCATGAGGCAGTGAAAAACTCTTTTAGCGCGGGCATAGCGCGGCATTAGCGCGCCCGCGCTAGTCCAGCGATCCAGAGGCAGACAGAAACCCCACTAGCGCGGGCATAGCGCGGCCTTAGAGCGCCCGCGCTAGTACAGACGCATGAGGCATTATTTCAGGGGTAAATTTGGAAGTCCTAGGCCATTCTACATCAACTATATAAGGTCCACTTCGCCCAAGAGAAGGTTTTAATCAGGTTTTAGAGTTTAGAACACAAAGGCAAGAGGCAAGGAGGCAATTGGGGCATCAATCCTTATTTTCTTCTTTTGTTATTTTGCCATTGACTATGGATTCCTTTGTAGTTTTCATTGCTATTATGTGTAGCTAAATACTTTAATCTAAGGTTTTGGTGAAACCCGTTGGGGATGAACTCGTTGGCATGTTAATATAGTTTTGAGTGGTTATTTTGTCTCTATTTGTTCAACTATGTTTGATTGTAGTTAGTCGAAGGGCCCTCAACTAGCGGTTCCTATTTATTATGTATCTGCTTGAGAGAGAGTGCATATTTAGGTAGTTGTTGAATAACATCACTCTCGGAGTATAGACGAGAGTCATAACCGAGGGTTTAGAGGTTGGGTTAGAGATAATATACCTTGGGTGCAATCTAAAGTGAGCTGTAACGTAAATATAGCTAGCGTAGCTCGAGAGAGTGCGACTAGTAAATTATCATAAATGCTCTCGAGAGATTTACGATAGCTGGAGAGTTCATGATTGATAGAGACAACCAAGTCAAAGCTATAGGAACATACAACTAGGGAAAGTACCAACGGGGGAAACCATTGCCTTAGACATTTATTCCAATTGTTTACAACTTTTGTTAGTTAATCTTAGTTTAGCAATTTCATTGATCTTAGTGGTAGTTACAACATCGATTATTATTCATAAAGTTTGAGAAAGTTGATTAAGTGAGAGTTTAGTATTCTAACGGCTTTCTTGATACGTTAATTCCCTGTGGGATCAACTCTGGATTTAATACCCCGGATTATATTTACAACGCCCGCTTAGTTTTTTATTAGACACAGTTGAGCGTGATCATTTATTTTAGAAAATAATGACCTTGTGTTTTTTCATCTTACTCTTTGTAAGATAATTTATAGTCACACCAACTTCATCGTACGACTATAAGTTCTAAAGTTTTTATTTTTTCTTTTAGACATCATTGGTGTCACTATCATATAAAATGCAATGAAGGCAGTAAGTGAGAACGTGGCAAAAATTATAACTGGCCTACAATCACATGTTACTGCACAAATATTGTAAACCAAATTTCTACTAACAGTTTGTATAGCTTAAGTTATTTCTTAAAAGAGAGAAAGTACAGTGTAGAAATTTTTTGTCGTACTTGTTTGACAAAAAATATGGCTCTTGGTTCAAATAATTAAATTTATGTAATTATGGATTACTAATAATAATATTTTTAGATGTAATTTCCGAATGTGCAATAAACATAGATGGGTCTCGTCAAATAGTGATAATAATATGCAACAACTGTTCCAAAAATCATGAGCGATAATGTAGCATTTAATAGCAACGCATAACAATAAATGACATTTAAGTAATTAGGGAAAATGATTTACCCATAAAGGATTAACTAGATGGTTGTTCCTCCTGACAATGATGAGTGACAGACAAATCCTTGAATGTTCGAGTTCTTCTCGGATTTGATAGAAAAATATGCAATAATGTAGACAAGAATCTCAGTAAAAAGGTGGTGTTTGTATCTTAGTGTGTGTGTGTGTGTGTGTGTGTGAGAGAGAGAGAGAGAGAGTCTTTTTGTCAAAGTGTGTTCTTAAAAATGAATATTACATGTCCCTATCACTGTCCTTTTTTTTTTATATATATGAGATATGTTCCTAAGAAACCCTAATAGTACAAATGCAAAGAATATCCACTAGAATATTCTCTTTTTAATATCCCATCCTGACGAACTAGTCGTTACAGATCTTATCATAGATATTAAACATTGATCTTGACCCTTATTGACATCTTGACTACTGCTCTTGTCAACATCTCGACTAGCTCATGTTGACAATCTGACCAAGGACTTTGCTGCTTCTTGGGTCGCTTCGACTAAGGTCCACTCGAGAATCCTTTCCATAATATTATCTTGGCTTAGATACTTTAGAGACAAATTTTGCCTCATACAGTTAGGCCGCATTTTTTTAAAGATTAAGACGTTTGGATCTGAATACACTTTTGAATATCAATATGTATATTAAGATTAAGATTAAGACATCTGAATTTGAATACACATCTGATTGTTAAGATGTGTATTAAGATCTGAATACTAAATGATTAAGACTGTTTGATTTTTAACATCTGAATGTATAAAATTTACCTTTATTTAAAAATTAATAAACATAAAATTCAAATAAAATACTAAATAATCTAATAATCCATCAATAAAATATATATTTTTAAAATATGATAGTTGATGGTGGTGATGGCTAACGATACTGCTTTTGAATGCCGACTAAAAGTGATGATTGATGGTAGATTTGGTTGATGGTGGTAGTTTAGGGTAGTAGTGTCACGACCTAAAATCCCTAAGGTCGTGATGGCGCCGGACATCCATGTCAGGCAAGCCAACTCATTCATTAATTGAAACAACTTTCCGGTTTTAAAACATTTATGAAAATATTTCTTTTTCCTAAATTACATATTAACCAAATAAGAGTGTTAATTAAAAAAATGGTTTAAAGATTACACTTAAGTAATTATATCCCAATACATAACCCAGAACCCGGTGTCACAAGTACAAGAGCAATTTCTAAGAATTTTACAAAGATTACAAAGCCTGTCCGAAATACGACTGGACCAGAAAATTTAAAATGAAACAGATACAGTATGAAGGTGACTTTGTCAGCTGCGGATCGCCTCCGGAAGATGCAGCTCGCCTAAGTCTCTGAATCCTCCACATTGATATGAAAGTACTTGTGCAATAAAATGCACAGCAAGTGCAGCATGAGTACAAAAACAACGTGTACTCAGTAAGTCGCCCGCCTAACCTCAGAGAGGTAGTGACGAGAGGTCAAATTAGACACTTACTAGGGCCCGACAATATAATATATGACAGAATATGATGAAAGACAATAAACATGTAAGACAGTGACCAACGAGTACATATCAAGTACAGAAATCCAGGTAATCACTCAGAATAAACAACAATGTACACTTTCCTTTTTCCCAAATACATGTCAAGCCAATACCAATAGAATAGTACCAAAAAGTCATGCACACACAAGGGTAAGACAACCGGGCGGAGTCATAAGATAGTCAACCTCTTTATGCACTGCCGAAGGATCGATCGGCCCTTCCAAAAAGTGCGGCTCTCAATCTCTCTACGCACTGCCGAAGGATCAATCGGCCCGTTCCAAAAGTGCATCTCTAAATCTCTCTACGCACTACGGAAGGATCGACCCGTCCCAAAAGTGCGGCTCTCAATATAATAATCCTCTCTTGTGCACTACCGAGGGATCGACCGGCCCGTCCCAAAAGTGCACCTCTCAATATAATACGGTTAGCCCGCTCGCGAATCATACATGCAACTTAGGTGCTCGTAAGAATACTTACACAAATACAGGGGCTTCCTGCTCGCGAATCACTCAAGCGACTCAGGCACCCAAAGTTACACATATCCACATAATAAATTCGTATTTTATCAATAAAACCGTTTTTCTCAGGAAAATGGTAAAGTCTTTATTAAAAAAAACATGAAATATAGGTTTTGAAATCTTTGTTTTTGAAACTCATTTGTCCAATTTAGTAACACCCCATAATACAACCTAGTCCAAGTACACATATATATTCACAACGGAAATAATTTTCTTTTTAGAAGGTTAACAATATGAACTCTAGTTGTCTTTTAAACTTTCAATCACGTTTTTGGTCATATTAGCAGTTTAATATTACAGGCAGGGTCACAAGTACACACATAAAGCATGCTAGTGGGTCCTAGGATACCCGAACATGGCATAATAGTAGCTACGCACGGACTCCCGTCACCTCGTGCGTACGTAGCCCCCACAAATAATATCATATAGTCATTTAGTTCACCTATGGGGATAATTTCCCCCTCACAAAGTTAGAAAGAAGACTTACCTCGCTCTGAAATTCTATAAACGGCGTCCAAGCCTTCCCGACGACTCTAATCGATGCACAACGCTCCAAAACTACCCAAATGATAATAAACCAATGAAAATATACTGAATTGTTTGCTAAAAATTTAGATTTTATAATTTCTCAACTTCGCTAAGTGAAATGACCAAAATACCCTCGGGCCCACATGCCCGGATTCCGAAATTTCTCGAAGATAAACTCCACCCATAGCTTTACTAGCTCAAATATACAATTTACTCCTAATTTCATGCTCAAATTCGTGGTAAAATCCAATTTTCATCAATTCTAGGTTTACTTGCAATTTTTCCACATTTTCTCAATTTCTCATATCAAATCTATGTAATAAATCTTGTATTTAACTTGGAAATAAGTAGAAACAACTTACCTTTGATTCTTGATGAAATTCCCCTTGAAATGCTCTCCAAAATCATCCAAGCCAAATGAAAGAAAATGAAAGAAATGGTCAAAATTCGTGTTTAAATAATCTGCCCATGCTTCATCGAGTTGTACCTTGCACTTGCGTTGTGCAGGTTGTACATCTTATTACAATTTTTCCTTGTTGAACACCTTCTGTTAAAACACTCATAATTTCTTGTAGAAATATCCAAATAACAAACGGTTTAATAATTTAAAAACTAGACTTGAAGATCTTTAATTTGATAGGCTTTACAACATATAAATCGTTATATATCTTGATATATGAGCTTCTAAAGTCGGCTCAATGCATCAGAAAATTCTGGCGAAACTGCTCCACCAGCCATCTTCAGTCTTTTGCACAAAACTTCAAATGACAAATGGTTTAATGTTCTGGAAACTAAACTTCACGATCTACAACTTTAATGTTTTTCATATTTTCAGATTACTTATATATTCTTATATATACGCTTCCAAAGTTAGTTTGTCGATGCATAAATTGCTGTCCAAAAGTGCAGCAGAAATTTCTGCAATTTTTCCTTCTTTTAGTTGTCCGTAATTCATTCCGTTAACTTACCGAAATCCACCCGAGGCCCTCGGGACCTTAACCAATTATACCAACATGTCCCAAAACATGATACGAACTCGCTCGAGGCCTCAAATCACATCAGACAACGTCGAAATCATGAATCGCACTCCAATTCAAGCTTTATGAACTTTGAAATTTCAAACTTCTACATCTGATGCCGAAACCTATCAAATCACGTACGATTAACCCCAAATTTTGCACACAAGTCTTATTCGACATTACGGACCTGCTCCAACTTTCAAAATTGGAATCCGACCCCGATATCAAAAAGTCAAACTCTCAGTCAAACTTCTCAAAAACCTTCAAATTTCTATCTTTAGCCAAATGACTTCAAAATGACCTCGGGACATCCGAATTCACTTCCAATCGCGCTCCCAACTCCAGAATCACCATACAAAGCTATTTCCAAACTTGGAATCCCAAACGAGCATTAATATCATTGAAATGAGCTTCAAGCCAAACTTAAGAAATTTCTTCAAAAATGCTGACTTCCACAATATATACCGAAACGCTCTCGAGTTATCCAAATCCCGATCAGGACATACGCCAAAGTCCGAAATCATCATACGAACCTGCTGGAACCTTCAAATCCTGATTCCGAGGTCGTTTACTCAAAATTCTAATCTTAGTTGATTTCACCAACTTAAGGCTTCTAAAATGTGAATTTCGTTTCCAAATAATTTCTAAACTTCCTGGAATTCAATTCTGACCATGCCCACGGGTCATAATACCTGAAACGAAGCTGCGCACTACTTCAAACCACTGAACGACGCGCTAGAGCTCAAAACGATCGGTCGGGTCGTTACATTCTCCCCCACTTAAACCGACGTTCGTCCTCGAACGTGCTAAGAACTGCTCTGGAGTTACCTGAAACCACTGTTTAACATATCGATCACCTGCCCATGCTACCACAACCCAGTCGAGCACAATAGCCTGATCAAATCTGGAGATTTCTCCTTTATCCATATAATAAGCTCAGAATTCATTCAAACACCTGAAATTTCTCTGCCAGGCCTAGTTCCAACATATAAACACCGTATCGACTACCACACGATATACCAGATCCTAACTGCATACCCTTGCCGAATTGGCACCATGCGTCGCATAACCCATCATCTGACCACAATGAAGCTCCTGAACCTTAATAGCCAAAATTCCACGAATCTGAGCTCCCAATGCACCTCATAACAAATATACATACATCCTGCTATAATGCTGACGATACCACCACAATGGAGGAAATGTGCAGAAATTCATACTCAACTGCAGAGTTAACAAATCCTTGAATACCTCATCTTGACTAGAATCATCACTTTAGTATGAACCTGAATAATGGTATTTTTTCTTTAATAGACACTTCACATAACCTCATCGCACTAATCCCTGATCCGAAAATCTCGTCTCACCCAATATGAACTGCTCAGACAACAAACCACCCCAACATGACCAACAGCCTCACATGATACCACATCGTGCCAATAGGCCATAACTCGAACATGATAATAAGAAACGACTCAGGAAGGAACTATTCATCTCATGCAACTAATATGAATTCTTACCAGAAAATAGGAAATAAAACACAAGAAAATAAATACATCTCAACCCTTCTCATCATCACACTGCTGCGGCATGCAACCCGATCCGAATAACATACCTGTGGAGGCGTGCCACCCGATCCCTTCATAAAACTCACATAAGGAAATATACACGGAGCTGAATCGATCACTATTACAAATTACTGAATATCGATCATAAGCATGCTAAGTGCATAATACCGTCCTGGGGAGACTGATAAAGCCGTAGGCTACATAACTCAAGCACAACTGAGGTGCGCTATATATATATATATATATATATATATATACACACACTCTGGATCTCAAGAGCTATCCTGCTCACATAACATCCCCATTACGCGGGACCTCAACACATAAGAAATGATCAAAACCGTTTCACAACTCACACGGCACAATCACGATAACACATGAATCTGACGAAGACGGAACGACACCCACTGTTCTAATACCTTTCCATGAAAAGCGCTATACTGAAAGGAACATGCCTGGCTCATAAGGAGCCCATAATCATATTTAAATCCATCCACAAACTTCGAGCTACCTTGCTCGCACCAACTAAGCTAATAGCTTTTGCCTGGATCCATATTGACCCACCTTCTCTCATAATACACGAGAGCAACCATCATCAGCGGGACTAACACCCCATAATCCATAATCAGCTGAACTGAATGCTCTCCAGACGTAAATTCTCAATCAAGAAATATTGCACTTCTTTATACTCAGTCCAATCTGAAATTCATCAAGTGACTACATGTCATACTTTACACCATCTTTTCGCGGCCGTGCTTCCACGACCTTCCACACAAGGCAACAAGTCTGCCCATCCATAACACCGACCACACTAAGGCCGCAAAACACATAGAGAACCCAGGATTAGGGTACAAAGCCTCCTTCACCGAATACCGATCTCAGGTGACACTGAAGATAACACCAGCTTACTCTGAACTTTAAAATCACTTTGTCTTGCTCTTGCGAGCTCATGACATCCTTATAAACATCAGACCTAAATCTCGATTCTTACTCCCAGTTACATACTGCTTACCGCACCTAACATGCCATACGAGGTAGTGCAAGAATTCCATCACAACTTCCGAACCACCAATAGGGTGAACACTTCATCATATGGAAAATTTTTACTTGACTCAATTTAAGAGTACCATCTCAACACACGAGTGAATTCCCATTATCACCCAATCATGCAAATCCTTAAGTAGTAGTCTATACCACCATAACCCTTCTGGGGTCCGCCTACACCTGACAGACCATAGCACTCAAATGCTCCCACATGAGATCCATTACGACAGCCGACAAGCCCTGCACACACCGGCAAAAACCACATGCATAACTAAATCACATCAAAGAAACCGATCACTGCTGCAAATGTGCCAGTTCAACCATGGCTAATCAATCTATCTTCTTTTAATCATCTTCAATTGCCTCAAGAATAATAACAACTTCCTTCAAACCATAGCAAACTCAACCCTCACTCATCCCGAGTGACCTTGATTCACGAGACTACGCTTCCCAAATCCCGTAACCCGTCTCATACCCTTTTGATAATTCTTTTCTTCAATCTGGAGTCTATTTCTCTCACTCCTCCAATGCTATCCTACGCTGAAACATATCATAGAAAATTCCAACCATCCTTCATTTTTCTCAGAGATTACTTTGCAAAAGCTCAATTCTCGATCATAATGCTGCCTGAAATCCTTAAACGCCGCATTCTTAACTTTGAACTCACTAGGGCCGCTATTGAGAGTCACCCACTCTGACTGGCCCTGAATACAATCAACTCCAGGGCTCTCCTAGCACAGGAACACCCTTTTCAATGAAACACGTGACAGAGTCACTAACCTGACAACTCACCTATGCCTTAAGCAAAATTCTGGTTCTTCCATAGCCTAACCCTGGCCCGACAGGGCCAACTTTTGCACGCATTCATCAAATCCCACGCACAATCAGCAGTTTACTCCTTTCCCTTAGCTGAAACAATTTTCCAACACATCGACAATTCGCAACCCTATGAGAAAACAACCCTACAGCCCTACTGCAAATGGTGAGACTCCCCCACTTAGCCCGTAGCCACTCCTTGCACCACTCTAGACCCTGCTGAGACCCTTTATCCTTTGATAACATGATCCCTGCCAACCGCATTCTTCAACACTTCTTCTCGATACTCTGACCCCACGCAACTGAAGAAACCATAGCACCGCCGAACCTAACATATTCCATCCGATTAATGACGACAACTAAACGTCGCAGGCACATATCCCACCTTACTTGAAGACACTCAGTCTTACTACTTTATCAACTCCAACCAGACCATTCAGAATCCAAATGCCTTTCCTCTGCCGGAACTAAAACACCGAAATCTCGAAATCAAACTCTGAGAAGACCTCCCTTCAACCATTCATCACCCCAACGTACGGACAAGCATTCTATCATCATATCAACACCACACGACAATCAATTGCAAACATCATCACCACTGGAGCACGGCCTTAAGGCTCCCATAAACACAACTACTGAGCTGAAATAACACATTACCCTTTTGCAGGGCCATAACAACAACCACGACCATTTACATATGGAAGCATCTCGGATTACATTCGTAGAACCATTACTGATGCGAGACTAAATTGCATAGTTTAACATGTGATATACCTTACATTTTATGCGCATTAATGATAAAAATACACTTGTTATGTGCTTAATGGAGTTTATTTCATGTGTAGGTGAAGTGGAGATGGAAACGGAGCTAAAGGGATGCAAATACGTTGAAAAATACGCGAAAGGAGACACCCGGGAGATAGCCGGGCGACAGAGCCAAACAGCCTAACCCTACCTGGCGTTAGCCAGGCATTAGGGCTGAAACGCCAGCCCTACCTGGCATTAGCCAGGCGTTAGGGCTGAAACGCCAGCCCTA
>ML407706.1:3565-39287 GCA_005239525.1 Nicotiana knightiana | reverse complement strand
ATTTACTTCACAAAAGATCTGATTTACTAAGAATTTTAATGCAAATGCAAAAATTCTATTTTTTGTGGGATTGTGGTCCTTGTCTATAGATAATATTTGTACTATTTTTATTTTTTACTGAATTCATGTAAATCTATAGATAACGTCTAGATCCATCCCTGATGCAAGGACCATGGGAGAAGATGACTGTCACGACCCAAAATCCTAACTTAGGTCGTGATGGCGCCCAACAACGGGGTCAGGCAAGCCAACACTCAATTTACTAAGGGTTCTTTCTTATTTGATTAAATATTTTAACATATACCAAGTTTTAAAGTTTGAAACATAATCGAAAAGGATAATTAACTAGTTTTAATCAAAAGCGGTCATAAGGAGGCGTGAGCCAATATATATACGACCGGTAATCCATAATAACTACCACGTGTGTGCCAGGAACTAGTGTCACAAGTCCTTGGGGCATACTAACAGAATATACAAACGATATAATATACAAATACAATCCCACTGTCTGAAAGAAATAGACGAGAAATAAGCAAAAGAAACTCCATGGTGCTGCCAAGGATCGTCAGGAGAAGCAGCTCACCGTGAAGTCAAGTCCAACTATAATCAGAATCGAGCTCCGGTCTGGTAACCAGATGCACCAGCCTCAGAACCTGTACAATTAAGTACAGAAGTGTAGTATGAGTACATAAATAAATATGTACCCAGTGAGTCTCATTTCTAACCTCGTAAGAGGGAATTGTCCTCGTAGGTGATTTAAATGCTATGTGTGATGTTTGTGGGGGCTACGTACGTGCAAAGTGACGAGAGTCCGTACGTAGCGGCTATTATTATTATGTCCGGGTAGTTAGGCCCACATCATGCCTTATGTTCTTCCTCGTAATGAATTATATGTTATGAATTCATGTGATATGTAGCATTGGTTCCTAAGTTTTATGGAATTTGATAATTTGAAGGAGTTGATTATGGAAAGTAATTTTAAAAGAATATTGTGCATGCATGTGATCGATTCGCAATTTACATTTCGCGAGCGAAGTGTGATTTCCCCCACTCTCATGAGAGTGGGCCGTACGCCACGGCGGATTGAAAGATGCACTTATGGTTCAAGCCGTTCGACCCTCGGCAGTGCATATATATGATTATTTTATGGCAAAGATGCATTTATGGTTCAGGCTGTTCCACCCTCGGTAGTGCACAGACATGATTATTTTTATGGCTCAGGCCGGTTGTCCTTATCCCCTAGGCGCATGATAAATTGTTACTGAATTCATGGATATTGATTTGACAGATATTTTTGTGGAAGATGAAGTAGTAATTGTTTATTTACTTCCAGCATTTACTTGGATTTCAGTGCCTTATATATTAACTTAGGTCATGACAATGACCCAGTTAATATAGATTAAATAAAATCTAGAGACATGTCACTGAAATAGAGACATTGATATGAAAGTTCTTTATTATTTAAAGGGCTCTTTTTGTAGATGGATGTGCGGGCACACGAGGTTGGATAAAATTAGGAATGAGGATATTCAATCGAACGTTGGCATGGCCTCCATCTCCCTACCCTACAGATTTGGCCTAATCCCACCCAAATCAAGTTGCCCACCCTCAAAATCGAAACCCCACCTCTTCTCTCTCATGCCTGCGGCCCCAGTCACCACCACTATTGTTTCGCGCCTCCACAACCACTAGTGTCGAGCCACCACCACCACCACTGTCATTCTCCTCCTAGGTGGCACTGCCACTGCCATTGTTGTTCACGGTTAGTAATCTACCTTATTAGATTTTTAATTTTTCAGCATATAATTTTATGCAATTTTTTAGGGTTTCTGTCTATTTCGGATTTATGTGACTAAATAGGATTTTGAACTACATTAGATTTAGAATTAAGGTATAAATTGTGAACTTATGTAGCACGAGCCAATTTCTCCTATGGACCGTAAAGGCGCCCAACGTTATCGCTAGGCAAGCCAACAATGAACTAACTCTAAGATCCCTTATTTTAAAGATTGAAATAGTTGATTTTTTTGTTTGTGCAAAAATAAGAAGTAAGATTAAAATAAAATGATAGATCAAATTTTGAAAGCAAGTGAGACAAGTAAAATAATCCAAAAACCATCAAGTGTCTACTTGCATAAATCTCCAAGACCTGGTGTCACAAGTGTATGAGCTACTAGTAGAATATACAAAAAATTACTACACTACTGTCTGAAACAAAATAGATAGAAAAGAAAGCAAAAGAAAGACTTCGGCTGCTGAAGGCAGCTCACCGCAAAGTCTCGTAGTGGTCAAGGATGCGCGCCGGACTTATATCTAGATGTAGTTGCCCCAGATCATGCACATTTAGAGCAGAAGTGTAGCGTGAGTACATAAACAACATGTACCCAGTATGTATCTAGTCTAACCTCGAATAAGTAGTGACGAGGGGTCGACTTCGACACTTACTATGGGCCAACAATGAAGGTATATAGAATTCTAATTAGACATGGGATATATAAATGACAATAGAACTCGGACGCAAGAAATAAATAAACAATCTTTTCACTGTTAGTAAGTACCAAATCAATTTCCCTCATTTAACCATTTAACCTCTCAAACCAATCAAACAATATCAAATATAATTGGGCTTCCATTATTATTATGCATGAATTATGCGGAGGGTCGAACGACACGAACCATAGATGTATCTATTAATCTGCTGAGGCGAACGTCCCGCTCCCATGAGAGTAGTAAAAATTTACACCGCTCGCGGAATATACTAGCGACGTGGTTAAACATAGATTTTTCAAGTTATCATAATGTCCCTCAATTCTTTCCAAAACAAGAAATTCAACTGGAAACTTTTAAAATCTTGAAATCCTCAATCGCATATTTATTCAAGGCAATTAGTAAGCATAATCAAATAACGGTGTCAACAAAGCATGGTGTAAGCCTAAACTACACGGACATAAGCACAATTAGTAGCTAAGTACGGACTCTTAACACCTAATGCAAATGTAGCCCCCACAGATAAAAGCACATATTAATTAATTCAACTATGAGTTAATTCCCTCTTACAAGGTTAGAAAAGAAACTTACCTCATCTAAAAGCCTACATTTCGGTCCAAGATTGTGTTTTAAACCCTCAATTCGGTGCCAAACGACTTGAAAATAGTCAAATGTTATATAAAATAATCAATACATGTTCCAACGTTCACATTCTAACTATTAAAGTGATTTTCCAACCCTAATTGAAGATTTCCTAAAATTCACTGCCAGGCCCACGTGCCCGAATTCTAGTAATTTTTGAAGAAAGTTGTTACCCATAACATCTTGAACTCATATATGATTTTTACTAAATTCCATAACCATGTTCATGGTAAAATATCATTTTTATCAATACCTAGGTTTTTCATCTAAACACATATTTTCACAAACTTACGTGTTAAAATCTACCCATAATCTATGTATTAAACTCACATTAGGTAAAAATTAGTTACCTTCAAAAGCTAGGTAAGAACCTCTCTTTGAGATCTCCAAAGCCGCCCAAGAGATGAAACAAATTGTGTCAAAATAGCCTAAGTCCCGTTTTAAAAAGATGTTTCTACCCGGTGGTCCTTATACGCGATCACGGAAGCTAAACTAAGGAGCCCAGGTAAAAGGCTCTACGCGAATGCGAGAGGACCCATGATAACGCGATGCACTAGGCCGCCTACTCCTCGTGAACACGGGGCCTAACACGCGAACGCGTAAGGCAACTGAGTTTCCCAAGCCTAAGCTTCTATGCGAACGTGGCCTGCAAATGCGAACGCGAAGGCCAAAGGGTCCTGGCCTCCGTGAATGTGGCCCTACATACGCGAACACGAAGGGAAAAATCCCCCAATCCCCAAATCCTCATCGGGAACGCCAGGGTCTTTCCGCATTCACGAAGAAGGAAACCAGAATAGAAAATCTGGTGTTTATAACTTAACTCCGGGCGGTCAGAAACACACCCGAGCATCTCGGTACCACGTCCAAATGTACCAACAAGTCCATGAACATAACACGGACCTGCTCGAACTATCGAAATGCGGAAAACAATAGCAAAACTAAGAATCACACCCTAAAATCGAATTGAATCAAAATATGAACTTCATGTTTTCAACTCGCTAACAATGAGCCGAATCATACTTAGACTACCCGCAATGACACCAAATTTTGCGTGTAAGTCTTAAATCACTCTACTGAACTGTTCTCAGTCTTAGAATCCCAATTGGACTTCGAGAACAACAAAACCTACTCCAAACCAAATTTAAAGATCTTTAAAACCTTCAAAGAGCTAACTTTCACTATTAGGCGACGAAACGCTCCCGTGTTGTCCAAAACCCATCCGAACATACGTCCAAGTTCGAAATCATCATACGACCCTATTGAAACAGTCAAATCTCGATTCCGAGGTCGTTTACTAAATATGTTGACCTAAGTCAAACTTAGCCTTATAAAGCCAAACCTTGGAACCAAGTGTTCTGATTTCAACCCGAACTCTTCCAAATCCCGAACTAACCATACCCACAAGTCATAAAACAGTAAAAGCACATACGGGGAGCCTTATTTAGGGGAACAAGGTTCTAAAAAGTAAAACGGCCGGTCGGATCGATACAATCTCCACCTCTTAAACAAGCGTTCGCCCTCGAACGAGTCTAAAATCATACCTGGAGTGCTCAATAAGTGTGGATACCTACTCTCTATGTCCTCATCAGACTCCCAAGTCACCTCCTCGACTGGTTGGCCCCTCTACTGAATCTTTACAGCGAAAATTCTCTTGGACCTCAACTAGTGAACTTGCCTATCAACAATGGAAATTGGTTCCTGCTCGTACCCCAGACTCTCATCTAACTGGATCGTGCTGAAGTCTAATACATGTGGCCTATCCGCATTATATCTCTGGAGCATAGACACATGGAAAAACGAATTAACTCCCGATAGACTGGGAGGCAAAGCAAGCTCATAAGAAACCTCCCCACCTCGTCTCAACACCTCGAATGGACCTATAAACCTTGGGCTCAACTTGGCCTTCTTTCAACCTCATGATTCCCTTCATCGACGAGACTTTAAAGAGAACCTTCTCGCCACCATGAATGATAAATCACGCGCCTTCTGATTCGCATAACTTTTCTGTCTAGTATGTCTTGTGCGAAGTTGCTCCTGAATCAACTTTACCTTTTCCAAGGCATCCTTCACTAAATCGGTATTATATAACTTAGCCTCACCAGACTCAAACCATCCGTTGGGAGAATGACATTGACAACCATATAAATACTCAAAAGGAGCCATCTTGATGCTGGACTAATAATTGTTATTGTAAGCAAACTAGGCCAAAGGCAAGAATCAATCCCACTGCCCCCCAAATTCAATCACACATGCTCTGAGCATGTTCTCTAAGATCTGAACGTTCTGCTCCAACTGCCCATTATTCTATTGATGAAAGGCTGTGCTGAGCTCTACACAAGTCCCCCAACTTACTCTGTACTTCTCTCCACAAATGCAAAGTGAACTCAGGGCCTCTATCTTATATGGTGGAAAAAGGCACACCATTCAACTCAACTATCTCCTGAATATAAATTTGGGCCAACCTCTATGAAGTGTACATGGTCACCATCGGAATGAAGTGTGCAAACTTGGTCAACCTGTCGACAATGACTCTAACTACATCAAACTTCCGCAAGGTCCGCGACAACCCAGCTACTGTCACGACCCCAAATCTAAACTAGTCGTGATGGCGCCTATTGTGGAACTAGGCCAGCCAAATTAACACTTAAAACGTAAAGAATCTTTCATTTATATCATTACTAAACTGATAATCCATAAAGGTCTCATTTAACCATTTTAAAAAAACATATAAAGCCACGCTGAATGTTAAAATACAACCCCCAAGATCCCGGAGTCACTGGTCATGAGCATCTAAAGAAAATATAAAAGTTTGGAAAATAAACTCTATAATAGTAAGAAGGAGAAAGGAAAGGCTACGGACGCGTGCAGCTACCACACTAATCTCCGTGAATCTCTTGTACAGTAAATCAACTCTCAATCAGCCCTAGCACCTGAATCTGCACACAAGGTGCAGGGAGTAATTTGAGTACGCCAAGTCAGTAGTAATGAAAATAAATAATGTTTGAGCAGTAATAAACACATAAAATCAGGTCATCAAATCATAAGAGGCACAGCCTTCCTTCCCAACAGTGTATACATTAAATCATCACGCTTAAAAGCCGATCTCCGTAAAAAATCACTTGAGAATATACTTGCCAACAGTTTCAATATAACTTTCAAGAAGTCTAGTGTAAAAATGATAAAAATCATAAGAAAAAAAAGCCTCTCGGGCAAAACATGTATCAGAAACTACCCCTCGGGCGTAACATCAGAATCAGCCCCTCGGGCATACCTCACAGTCACTCATAATCAGCCTTTTGGGAAACCTCACAGTCACTCATGCCTCCCAATCACTCATCACTCGGCACTCGTGTTACGCCCTGCAATATTAAGTCGATATTTCGCTTCGCACTGTTAAATTACGACGATATTGCACCATGTAGTATTGTACGTTGAATTTGTCGTAAGGTAATTGATATTTGTCCAAGGAAAAAAAGATTATTTGGGGATTATAAGTATTGTACTATTTCAGAAAAGTGATAAGTAAATTCATGGAGGTAAGAAGGTGAGTGAATCAAAGAAAATGAATTTCGTCGAAATTCGACATTTTTGGGTAAAATACAATCTAAGCTATAATACCCGTATTTATGGACTAGTACCATACAAGGTACCATATGACTACGGTAGTATAATGTATAAATTATATTAAAAAAGAGTAGTATTTTTAGGTAATTTGAGATAATTCTTAATTATACGGGTAATTAGTTAATTACCGGATAGCGGGACATTACCTAATTAATTAAAAATAAATGAGATAAAGATTAAATTCAAGCCCAAAATCATGGCAAACAACCACAAAACTAAGAAATGACACTTAGTAATTATTTGATTAGGTGGTTACCTAGGAAATGAAGACTTTAATGAGTAAAAGTCTTGGTCTTTTTAGTCTCTTAGGAATAAGACATAAAATCTCTTAAAAATAGTGATAGAAATAATATAACCCTTTCTTTCCAATTCAAAAAGCATCCAAAGAAGATTTTTCCATTCAAATACAGAAGCTTATAAGTTTTGTTACATTTCCATATTGGAAAGATAAGAAGAACCAAAAACGTAACTATCCTAAGGTAATATCCTTTCCTTCTTGATTTGAATATTTTAACAACAGCGGCTTAAAATTCGTTCAAACAACTTCAAAGGAGCAGAAGCCTATTTCGTTCACATACAGAAGCTTAATTCCATAAAAACATTTCGGTTCTAAAAGTGTACGGTGCAATCTTTGCCAAGGATAGTATACGAAGTTTTCCCTACTCCAGGTATGTTAAGGCTAAGCCCTTCCTTCATTTTGGCATGATCTCGTCATTACATAATTTGATAACGAGGCATAAAGAAAAATTCATATTTCAGAATTTACGTATATTTTCCTATTCTTTTAAGTCACAATATTCTCCTTATCGGGACTTCAAATTCAATTGATTATTTCCTTTTTACAGTCAAGAGAGAAGAGAGTCTATATATATACAGTATTACATTATTTTAATTACCATTGAGCTATAATGGATGGGCAGGCCCTTATTGGGAAACCTCCGATCAGATGGTAAGTTATATGCCAAGCCTACTGTGGCCGAGCGCCTACGAGCGAGCCCAGTTGGTCGAGATACAGAGCCTAGTATGGTCTAGCGCCTATGAGCGAGCCTACTACGGTAGAGCAGTTATATATATATACCGAGCCTTATATAGCCGGACAACTATTTTACTTACTATATTGAGAGAGTTGACTCAGTATCAGAAGGTATTCATATCTTCAGATTATCTTTGACTTCCAGCTAGTTGCAGTTATTAGATTATCAGTTCAGTTTCAGCTTTCAGTATATTTCCCTACATACTCGGTACATTATTTCGTACTAACGTCCTTTTTCTGGGGGCACTGCATTTTATGCATGTAGGTTCACATAGACAGACGTGTAGGCCTCCTCATTAAGTGTTTCCCAAGTTCAGCTTCATCGGTAGCTCCATGCCTTTCGGGGTTTCCGGGTCTAGAGCCTTAAGTACATCTTGTGTGTGTGTGTGTGTGTATGTGTGTGTGTATATATTATGAGCAGGTTGGGGAGCTGTTCAGATCACAGTATATTCATCAGTAGAGGCTTGTAGACATATCCTGTCAGTTAGTGCAGTATATTGGGCTTGTAGGCCCTGTACGTATGTTTTGTTGGCTTGTCAGTTGTAGTAATTATGTAGTTTTATATTTCGCATTGGACATTATGTTGTAATGTGGCCAATGGCCAAAGTATGACATTACATATCAGTCAAGAATAGGTGAGGCACTGGGTGCCGGTATCGCCCCCCAGGTTCGGGGCGTGACAACTCGGAACTCGCACTCAGTAGGTACCTGCGTTCACTGGGGGTGTACAGACTCCAGAGGGGCTCCCAGAGCCCAAGCACTAATATCACGCCATCTCGTGGCATAATCACTCAGGCTCTCGCCCTTTCACATATCATAAAAAATGTAACATGTTGCAGCGTGCGGCCAGATCCCATAGTATCCTCACACATAGGCCCTCGGCCACACTCAGTCAGAAAACTCGCAAAAAGCCACTCCGACTATCAATAAACGGGGTACTCGACCCAAAATATCATTGTATATCACAAAAGAGTATAAATAAGATTGAGTATCGAAAGTAGTTAAACAGGATACGACTAAGTGTAAATCAAAAGTCAATACAGTGAGGAATAGCAGAAAACAGCCCCCAAGGGGTCTAAACAGGTCGACACAAGGCCTCAAACATGGCGTAAAGCCCAAATATAGTATTAGTCTTAAAACACAATCTATCATATTGTTTAGATGAAATTACGCAACTCAATAGTTGCCACGGGACGGACCAAGTCACAATCCCCTATCAGTGCACGCTACGCACTCGTCATCCAGCATGTGCGCTACTCCAAAATAGTGAGAAAAAACAAAGTCCGGGGTTTCATACCCTCAGGACAAGATTTATAGTCATTACTTACCTCAAACCGGATGAAAATCTACTACGGGATGCCCTTGCCATTTGACTCGGCCTCAAATCGCCCTGAATCTATTCAAAATAAGATTTATACCATCAATATACGCTAAAGGAACAAAGCCCACACGAAAATACTCAAATTACATATAAAAATCCCAGAATTGACCAAACCAGACCCCTGGGCCCACTTCTCGAAATCCGATAAAAATCACTAAACTAGAATCCTTACACTCTCACGAGTCCATACATACCAAATATATCAAACTCTGACGACAAATGACCCCTCAAATCCTTAAATCAAAGTCTCAAATTTCCAAGCCCTAACCCATCAAATTATACCATTAAATTCCACTAATTCCATGCTTAATCAGTCAAATACCAACATAGAATCGAGTTTTAGGTCCAAGAAACTTACCTCCACGAAAATCCCTGGAAATCCCTCTTCAATTTGCTCCCAAAAGCCTCCACCCGTATGAAATATGATGAAAAATGCCTAAAATCAGCGAAGGAAAGTATTTATATGCTCTGTCCAGGGGTTCCACACCTGCGGTCACTTGCTCGCACCTGCCGACTCGCACATGCGGTCCCAGGTGCGCATCTGCGATTTCCACTTAAGCTCCCATTTTCCGCATCTGCGGTTTACTTTTCGCACCTGCGGGCTCGCAGGTGCGATTTCGCATCTGCGGAAGCTACCAAAGCCTCCATTTTCTGCTCCTGCGGCGCTTTCTCCGCACCTGCGCCCATCGCACCTATGGCTCCCTGTCCGCAGGTGCGGCCACAAAAGAAAAATCACCAGCAGCCTTTCTGCTGCATAATCCAAATCTAACCCTTTCGATGACCACCCGAAATCACCCCGAGCCCCTCGGGGCCTCAACCAAATATACCGACACGTCATATATCATCACACGAACTTATTCGAACCCCTGTTACACTCAAAAATAACCTCAAAACACCAAACTTCCGAACTTCACCAATGATGCTGAAACCATCCAAAACACGTCTGAATGACCCGAAAATTTGCACACACATCTAGAATGACACTATGAACTTGTCCTAACTTCCGGAACTCCATTCCGACCCTGATAGCTAATTTTCCACTGCCGACCGGAAAGCGCCCAAAAACTCGATTTCGCCTATTCAAGCCTAATTCTACTCAGACCTCTGAAAAATATTCCGAACACACTCCTAAGTCCCAAATCACCTAATGAAGCCATCCGAGCCATAAAAACCACATTCCGAGATCATATACCTATAAGTCAACTTCCGTTTGACTTATCGAACCAAGTTAAGAGAATAAGTGTCTCATTTCTCTAAAACAATCGCTATGAACCCGTGCCAACCCACCTAACACAACATAATGAAGCTGAACCACATATAATGAAGCAGAAACGGGGAAACATGGCTAAAACTCTCGAAAAAACCGATCGGGTCGTTACATTCTCCCCTACTTAAACATACGTTCGTCCTCGAATGTGCCTAGAGTTGTTCCCAAAACCATCAAAATTGCCGTGTAATCATGCCATGCACATACCCGGGGGTGATCCCATGTCATCCTATCCCATATAGGTCCAATAGCACAACATAGCTGAAACTTCGCAATCCAACCTAACCCATAAACCTTAGAACCAAATTTCTACTTCTGAAATAATTTATAAGATCAAAATCCCACATCTATAAGCTGCGTAAATCCGGACAAGCTATACAAAACCTTCCTCATAACTGAAGATGAAACCACATGATATGCACATCGCTCCAATGCTCATAGAGAAAGCTTCTAATGAACGTAGTTGTTCAAACAACCAAATGCCGATAATAAACCTACCATCAAACAAAGACCCATTCTAACACCTTCATATACTACCAATGATGAAAGAGACACACAGAAACCCAAAATCATTTGTTAGATCAACAAGTGATGGGACTCCCTCTCTTTGACAGGAAATATAGCAAGACCTCTAAGCCGATCAACATCACTATCCTCCCAAATACACCGCAACCAAATCCGGAAGTACCCATTATAGGTCCGACGATCTCATCTCATCTATCACAACCACTCCAACGACATGACGTATCAATACGACTCAAAGACACAACCCGTGCAGTCCATGCACTAATAAGAAACATTCCAGATGTACTCAAACATGGGAAAATGACATCAAACTAGAGAATTGTCCTGCAAGATCAACGGGTATCACCACTACGAAATGCTAAGAACACCTCACACATCGTAGAACCAGAACACATGAATCTAACTCGAAGGAGCATACCTCCATATAACTTCATTGCAATGAGAGACCCCATCCAACACTGACCCACATGAACTACCTCGAAATCAATAACCATATGCAATTCGACATCAAGTACCCAGAGTGCATTGCCATAACCACGGGGAATCGAATGATACCATGCCACACGAACTCAAAAGAACATGATTAATACGCCTCAATCCCTCAATACTCAATTACTTACCTTACTCAAATCTTGCTATAAAGCCCTAATATAACCGCACCATATGTGCATATAGCCAACAATCACAACTTCTCGCAACACCGAAGGGTAACTCATAGATCACTTCAGAACACCAATAAGCTCAATGACAATCAAATGGTACATCCCTCAAAAATAAAATTTGGAGTCGATAATTTCGACCCGGTTCAAAACACACACCCATACTGGGCCTACCAATGAACCCTGAATCCACTCTGATCACCCGCAACAGATAGATAACTCTCTGAAAGTTCACGATGAGTTAATCATGGCACATACTTACATTTGACTAGCCCTGCTCACATATTTATAGTCCATAACTACAAAATAACCTGTCCATGAGAACTCTCAATCTCAAAGTCCATGAAGCGTACGAATCACCATATCTGATCCCAACTCCACCGCTCGAATACATAACGTACCTCTAATACTAAGCCATTCCATGAGGGATACTTCTAAAATTCTTCTGTGCCACCAAGCAAACTTGAATATCAGCAATCGATCTAGCACAAGAGCACATTGCCCTTTCTGAGATTGAT
The DNA here is from genome assembly GCA_005239525.1 of Nicotiana knightiana. Lineage (NCBI taxonomy): Eukaryota > Viridiplantae > Streptophyta > Magnoliopsida > Solanales > Solanaceae > Nicotiana > Nicotiana knightiana. Next base: position 27,151 of record ML407706.1, on the reverse strand, counting down.
ACCCTCATCAAGCCACACCAATTAGTGATATCATTTACCTAGTCATCTGAAACTGCCCATGCTTCCTATGAATTTATGAGCCTTCTCCCAGAACTGAACTGTGACCTAACACATGCAACTCTCAACCCTACACAACATACAACATATACCATGCCACCCTATGATAAATATGAGAACTTAATAATCCATTTCGAGCCACAAGCAACTACGTGCTCAACTAGCTGAGAAATTTCCATTTGATTCCTTCTAGAAGAAAATCACTATACATTACATGCTTCTCACGCCAGTAGAAAATACACATCTCTAACCGTAGTAGAAACCATCAAGAACTCTTTGAATCCCATTTTTACTACACCAAACCGACATAACTGAATCCTTGTAACTCAACCAAGCTACGCATGTCACCAAAACCAGAGAGCATTTCCAATAAACACCTGTAGAAACTCATTACCTCATAAGCACTCAAAGGAATAATCATTCCCCTTACCATGTCGATTCGACCTACTACTAAGTTATCCTATTAATCCAAGTTCCTTCTGAATTACCTTCGAATTTATACCTCCGCTTGCCATAAAATCACAATTCTCAACCCAGACTCATCACACGAGACCCAAGCATAAAACCATACCATCTAAGGCTCGTAAGTCGCTGAATACTCCCTTAAATATCCCCAAAATTACCACATTCAAAATACTTACCCTGAAGAGACTTCATGTGAATCTAAAGCCATTACCTTCATTTTTTTTCCTGATACTAATATGTAGAATCCATGATAACGTAGAAATGCCACTAGTCTTGACACCCTCCAACGTAAATCTCAGTTCTAGCCAAATACACACCTTGAAGATCCTCAATTTTTACATATAACCTTGAATCCATCAGAACCATTCTCAAGAGTAATCCAATCTATGCAAATCTCAATTACACTGATCAAACAGACCGAAACCTGCCCCCATTTGCACACCAACATCCTAGGAGGTAATCCACACACTCGAAGCAACAAGCAAATTCCTACATTGCACACACTACACCTTTCACAATTACAGCTCAATCATTCATTAAAATCCATTTACCCATAGAGTACATTACAACCTATATCCAAAATTTCCCTTACTCGAGTCTTCCCTGATCTCCACCCCTGTAAGCCACAACTGATTTACCAGTATACCTCAAACTAAAACTGATACGACACTTAGCCGCACAATCAAATTATCAACAGCAGACTCTTCACTTGGCCCAAAGCCATAGATCAAGGCAACCAATAACTCACAATGCACATACGCTAACACCTCCATAATACCACAATGAGATTCAACTAAATCCTTCATAAGATCATATAACACCAACTATATAATGTCTCAAATCATCTGCAAACCTCGCATTCGCCATTGTAATAGATGTGCCAACTCCCACAAGCGATCTAAACTCAAATTGCAACATATATCAATTGTTGGTAAAGGAGAACTTGCTACAAAACAACATAAGGATAACACAACCTCAGGACACCCCGCGGGAAATAGCCCCGCCTGCTTAGCCTCAAACTGATCTCTCTCTCTATACCCTTCTAAAAATCATAGCTATTACGCAATCACTTTATCCTTCTGCATTGAAACACAACCAATGCGTACCCTCGAGGCATCACAATACGCGGTATAAGAACATGAAGATGATGGAAGAACTAACACTGGAGTTGTTGTCAAACAAATCTTGAGCTTCTGGAAGCTCTATCCACACTCGTCTGACCACTTGGATACCTTTGTTGGACACCCGCGTGCCCCAAGAATGCTACTGAACTGAACCAAAATTTACACTTGGAGTACTTTGAATCAAGCTTCTCCTCCCTCAATATCTGCATTACAACTCTCAAATGCTGATCATACCCCTCCTAGATACGAGAGTACACTTGGATGTTATCAATGAACACAATAACAAAGGAAATCTAAATACGACTAAGATATGCTATTCATCAAATGCAGGAACGCTGCTGGGGCATGGGTCAGTCAAGAAGGCATCACGAAAAACTCATAGCATAGCGGGAAGATCCACTTCCCTCCGCAACTATACTACATGAGAGGTCCTCCAATACACTCACAACTCGACGCCATATGCCAACTCAAGACAGAAGTCGAACACTCAATAGTCCTTGCCACATCTTTGGCTAATTCTTTTTATCATAATCAAACAATCGAAACGCATCTCACCATAAAATCACACACACCGCATAGTCATCCAGACATAAAATCCCACCAATAGGGACACAAAGGACATACAAGTCCCAAATGCACATGCTCACACAATCAAAATCTCAGCACTCGGGCCACAGACAAAACCCGGCCTCAAGTCCTCCAGACTGGCCCATTATCAACTTATAAAAATCAATCCCGCAACTCATACATGGGAATCATAAGCTATCGATGCACATCTGATACCGAGTGCTCACGTGCGCATTCGTATACATGAAAGGAATTCAAAGAGTTATGCTCTTGGCTAAATAAGTGGATTCGCACGACAAGAATTCAAGAATGTGAGATTTTTCCTAAGGGTTCTGCAGCCTCTCAAATATAAGCACAGACGTCTCCGTACCGATCCGCAAGACTCTACTAATCTGCTCATGAATGGTGAGTCCTATGCAACCTAGTGGTTTGATACCAACGTGTCACGACCCCAAATCTAAACTAGTCATGATGGAGCCTATCGTGGAACTAGGCCAACCAAATTAACACTTAAAACGTAAAGAATCTTTCATTTATATCATTACTAAACTGATAATCCATAAAGTTCTCGTTTAACCATTTAAAAAACAAAACAGATAAAGCCACACCGAATGTTAAATACAACCTCTAAGATTCCGGAGTCACTGGTCATGAGCATCTAAAGAAAATATACAAGTTTGGAAAATAAACTCTATAATAGTAAGAAGGAGAAGGGCAAGGCTGTATATGCGTGTAGCTACCTCGCTAATCTACGTTAATCTCTGGTATAGTAAATCAACTCTCAGTTAGCCCTAGCACCTGAATCTGACACAAGGTGCAGGGAGTAATTTGAGTATGCCAACTCAGTAGTAATGAAAATAAACAATGTCTGAGAAGTAAGAAACACATAAAATCAGGTCATCAAATCATAAGAGGCAGAATCTTTCTTTCCAACACTGTATACATTAAATCATCACGCTTAATACCCGATAAATAAAAATCATTTGAGAATATACTTGCCAACAGTTACAATATAACTTTCAAGAAGTCTAGTGTGAAAATGATATAAATCATAAAAAAAGCCTCTCGGGCAAAACATGTATCAGAAACTGCCCCTCGGGCGTAACATCACTCATAATCAGCCCCTCGGGAATACCTCACAGTCACTCATAATCACCCCCTCGGGAAACCTCACGATCACTCATGCCTCCCAATCACTCGTCACTCGGCACTCGGCGCTCGACACTCGCACTCAGTAGGTAACTGTGCTCACTTAGGGTATACAGACTCCGGAGGGGCTCTTACAGCCCAAGCGCTAATATCAAGCCATCTCGTGGCATAATCACTCAGGCTCTCGGCCTCTCACATATCATAAACAATGTAACATGTTGCGGCGTGAAGCCCAATCCCATAGTATCCTCACACATAGGACCTCGTCCACACTCAGTCAGAAACCTCTCAAAAAGCCACTCGGGTTATCAATAGACGGGGGTACTCGACCTAAAATATCATTGTACATCACAAAATAGTATGAATAAGACTATGTTTCGAAATTAGTTAAAAAGGATACGGCCGAGTGTAAATCAAAAGTCAATACAGTGAGGAATAGCAGAAAAGAGCCCCCAAAGGGTCTAAACAGGTCGGCACAATGTCGCAAACATGGTGTACAACCCAAAATACAATAATAGTCTTAAAACAAAATTTATCATATAGTTTAAAAGCAATTACACAACTCAATAGTTGCCACGGGACGGACCAAGTCACAATCCCCTATCAGTGCACGCCACACACTAGTCATCCAACATGTTCTCCACTCTAAAATAGTGAGAAAATACAAAGTCCGGGGTTTCATACCCTCAGGACAAGATTTAGAGTCATTACTTACCTCAAACTGGATGAAAATCTACTCCGTGATGTCCTTGCACTCGACTCGGCCTCAAATCGCCCCGAATCTATTCAAAATCAGATTTATACCACCAATATACGCTAAAGGAACAAAGCCCATGCGAAAATACTCAAATTACATAAAAAATATCGGAATTAGCCAAACCAGACCTCCGGGCCCATGTCTCAGAATCCGATAAAAATCACAAAACTAGAATCCTTACAATCTCACGAGTCCATACATGCCAAATACATCATCATCCGACGACAAATGACCCCTCAAATCCTTAAATCAAAGTCTCAAATTTCCAAGCCCTAACCCCTCAAATTATACAATTAAATTCCACTAATTCCATGCTTAATCCACCAAATACCAATATAGAATCGAGTTTTAGGTCCACGAAAATCCCTTGAAATCTCTCTTCAGTTTTCTCCCAAAAGCCTCAACCCGTATGAAAATATGATGAAAAATGCCTAAAATTCGCGAAGGCAAGTATTTATATGCTCTGCCCAGGGGTTCCACATCTGCGGTCACTTACTCGCACCTGCGTTCGCAGGTGCACATCTGCGATTTTCTACTTAAGCTCCCATTTTCCGCATCTCCGGTTTACCATTCGCACCTGCTGGCTCATAGGTGCGATCCTTCTTTTGCATCTGCGGAAGCTGCCCAAGCCTCCATTTTCCGCTCCTGCGGCAACTTCTCCGCACCTGCGCCCATCGCACCTGCGGCTCCCCATCCCCAGGTGCGGCCACACCAGAAGAATCACCAGCAGCCTTTTTGCTGCATAATCCAAATCCAATCCTTCTGATGACCACCGAAATAATCCCAAGCCCCTTGGGGCCTCAACCAAATATACCGACACGTCATATATCATCACACAAACTTATTCAACCCCCGTTACACTTAAAAATATCATCAAACCACCAAATAAATAAAAAATTCAAGCCTAAGGATTCCTAAACTTCCGAAATTCGCCAACGGTGCCGAAACCAACCAAAACACGTGTGAATGACCTGAAAATTTGCACAAACATCAAGAATGACACTACAAACCTCACCCAACTTTTGGAATTCCATTCTGACCCCGATAGCTAATTTTCCACTGCCGACCGGAAAGCGCCAAAAACTCGATTTTGCCTATTCAAGCCTAATTCTACTTCAGACTTCCGAAAAATATTCAGAACACACTCCTAAGTCCCAAATCACCTAATGAAGCCACTCAAGCCACAAAAACCACATTCCGAGATCATATACCTATAAGTCAACTTCCGGTTGACTTTTCCACTATTGAACCAAGTTAAGAGACTAAGTGTCTCATTTCTCTCCAAAAATCGCTCCGAACCCGAGCCAACCAACCGAACAAAACATAATGAAGTTGAACCACATATAATGAAGAAGAAATGGGCGAAACATGGCTAAAACTCTCGGAACAACCGATCTGGTCGTTACAGCTACGTAGTTCATAGTATTGCACTCTCATTTCCACTCATGTATAGTCATCTGATGGGGTAGGTCACCTGGCCTCTGGTGCTCATACTTAACCTGCTGGCAATTTAGAAACCTCGCAACATACTTAACTATGTCTTTCTTCATCCGCCGCCACCAATAATGTTGTCCCAGGTCGCGATACATCTTCTTAGCCCCTAGATGAATAGAATACCATGAACTGTGTGTCTCCTCTAGAATCCTCTCTCTCAAGCCATCGACATTAGGAACAGATAGACGACCCTGGAGTCGTAGAACACCATCCTCACTGATAGTAACCTCCATGGCACCACCCTTTAGTATTGTCTCTCCGAGAACCAACAAGTGCGGATCATCAAACTATCGAGCCTTGATCTGCTCCAATAGTGAAACTGGGCAACGACACATGCAATAACTCGACTGGGCACTAAAATATCCAACCTCAAAATTCTGTTAGCCAAGGAGAGAATGTCCAAAGATAGTGGTGTTTCCTCTACTGAAATAAATGCCAAACTACCCATACTTTCTGTCTACATGCTCAAGGCATCCTCAACCACATTCGCCTTGCCCGGATGATAAAGAATGATAATATCATAATCCTTCAGTAACTTAAGCCGCCTGCGCTACCTCAAATTGAGATCCCTCTACTTGAACAAATGCTGCAATTTGCGATGATCCGTGCAAACCTCACAGGACAATCCATAAAGATAATGCCTCTAGATCTTAAGAGTATGAATGATAACAGCCAACTCCAAATCTTGTACATGATAATTCTTCTCATGAGGCTTCACCTGACGTGAAGCAAATGCAATAAATTGCCCTTCCTACATCAATACACAACCCAAACCAACGCGTGAAGCGTTGCAATACACAATACACATCCCCGTACCAGAAGGCAACACTAGAACTGGTGTTGTAGTCAAGGCTCTCTACTATTTTTTTAATTAAAAATATTCTTATTATTATTTTCTCATCCGTGCGAAGCGCTGACGAGAGGAGGGTCTTGTTGCTCTATGATCAAACGTTGTTATAAACTTTACTAAAAAAAATATGATTTACTCTAAATATAATCTGATTTACTTCATAGATCATATTCACTTCCAAATTTAATGCAAATATCAAAGTTTTATTTTTTGTGAAACGTTTAAAAGTGAGGATTATCGCGATAAGTCGTTGATCCATGTATAATAATTCGTAACATTTGAAAAATATTCAAATAGGTTTTTCTTTACAATCTGATTCATTGTTTCATCTTTAATTTGAAGTAGAGAATTCGAAAATTGAAAAACTTGTCTGATTTACTTCCAATTTAATACAAATGTCAACGTTTTATTTTTTGTGGAACGATTCGAAGTAAGGATTATCGTGATAAGTCGTCTATCCATGTATAATATTCGTAACATTTGAAAAAACAAATTCCAATAAGTATTGCTTTACAATCTGATTCATTATTTCATCTTTAAATTGAAATAGAGAATTCGAAACTTGAAAAACTTGCCCCGATTTAAGTTCTATTATTTTTGTAACCACTAAATTGTTTGGTAAGTTGTTATTAGTAAAATCCGATTCCTTTCCAACTCTAAGAAAAATATCTGGTCATGGGTTGTGTTGACTGTATCAATAGTAAGCGTTATTAGTAAATCTAATTCCCACCCAACTCTGAGACAAATATTTGGTTAGTTTTTCATTGTATTCTCTCGACCTTTTATTTTTTTCGTTAAAATTAGATTAAAAAAAAATTATAATCTTGATCTTGCAATAGCAATCGGAACAAAGAAAAAATATTCTTTACCTAACTTCGTTTCATGAACTACATACCATATTTTTTATGAAAAGTTTTCATCCTCCTACAATATTCACTTGTATTAGATATCCATAACAAAGACTACAAGGATTTAGTAAAAATATGAACACGTGGAATTTTTTATTTTTTATTTTTTCAGTGACTTTTCCTTGGAAACATATGAGTGATTGCAAAAAAGATACGTCTGACGGCAGAACCATAAGAAATTATGACATTATGCGTAACTAAAGCCACGACTGGCACTTATTATGGTTTTCTCATATTTCTAGACCCTTTTTATATGGATTTTACATCGAAAATAATGACGAGACCTTCAAAGAAATTGGAAACTATACCACCTTAATAGGCAATTTTTTAGAGCTATTGGATATGTGCAGTTCTAATGTCTCTTTTAAACATTAAGTAGATATAGGAAAGTCGCAATTCATGAATACTAAAATAATGGATTTAACATTAAAACCCTAGAGTGCCATTTATCTCCTATATAAACTCATATATGTTTTAATATATGTCTATATGTGTATCTGATAGAGAAGAAGAACTCCATTGTGTATCGAACTCATCATTGTATGAATTATTAAGTTTGATGCATTTGCTTGAATTCCATTGAGCTACAGGCTTGCTTATCAGCTGCGGCAGCAACAACAACAAGAGCAGAACTAGCAAGATCAGCAGTAACAGTAACAACAACGACAACAGCTACAACATTAGAGCAGGGACGCAGTAGTGTAGTAGCAGTTTTAGTATTTAGGTTGTTGTCTAAGGCTGATTTTAGTCATTGTATTGGCGGACCAAGCACATTTAACCTTTAATTGGATAAAGTGTGCAATATTAATGCTTTAACCTAACTTGTTAACTTTTGATTATTTTATAAACCATTTCAATATATTAGTTAGAGTTTATACCCCATTTGCACTTGCATATCTCTAACGCAGAAGATATAAAATCTTGGCAAACAAAAATGTTAAGCACTCATAAGAGTTTTGATCTCATTTGTCACTCTACTTTTGTACTTATTTAAGGAAGAGATAAGGGTAATTTATAGCGTGTTTGGCCAAGATTCAAATAACAACTTATTTTGATAAGTGTTTTTTTTCAAAAAAAAAAACGCTTTTCTCAAAAATACTTTTGGTGAGAATTAGTTTGTATTTGAGTAATTAATTTGAAAAGTATTTATGTGCAACAATAAGCGTTTGACCAAACTTTTGAAAAGTTCTTTTAAGGGTATTTTTCTCAAAAGTATTTTTCAAAAAAGTGCTTTCGGGAAGAAACTATTTTTTTCTGCTTCTCCAAAACTGCTTCTGTTTCTACTCAAAACCAATTTTTCTGCTTCTCTAGAACTGCTTTTACTTCTAATCAAAAGCATTTTTTTTCTAAAAGCTTGTCCAAACATTTCAACTTTGGAGAAAAATAATTTTTTTTGAAAAAAGTGTTTTTGGCCTTGGAGGCTATTATAGCTTGGTTGATCAAGCTTATAAAATTAACTTATTCTAAGAACTGTTTTTCCTCAAAAGTACGTAATTTTAGTGAGAAAGAGTTTCTGTTTCTTTTTGTGCAGAATTTTTTTTTAATTAATTCATCACCTCTTATCTATCACATGCTTTCTTCTCCGTTCTTCTTTTAGTTTCTCCTATATTTTTCTGTATATACACTTTATCTATACATTCTTTGCTACTTCAATCAAACACGAGTAACTCTATCTATCTAGTATTTTTTTCAATCCAGTCTCTTTCTTTAACATTTGTTCTGCTACTCAAGTATGTAATCTTCCTCAATCTACGTTCTTAGACAACTTCCCTGCATCTCTTGCCTTTGATTAGTCTGATAATTCTCTTTCAAATCCCTGCTATGTCAGTCAGTTGTATTCCTATGCTCATCTAAGTCAACACCCCCTGTAAGCATTGTTTGGAGAATGCATATTCAAAGAAGAGATGTTGGATGGTCTCCTCTTGTGTTCCACATATTGGACATCTATCATATTGGCTTATGCCCATATGGTATAATCTGGATTTTGTCAGCAATCATTGGTGCACAGTGAGCCAGCAAATAAATTTGTGCTTAAGTAGGTTCAATTTGTTCCACACCCATCTTCTCCATTGGCAAGTCTTCCTTTTCTCCCATTCTCCATAGGTAACCTTCCTTAATTGTGTACTGTCCATTGGAACTTCTCCAATCATTCTGATTAAATCCAGGAGAAAACATCTTCCTGCATATTATATTCCAATACCAACAAGCATCAGTGGGGCATTTCTACTACCACCAGTCCTTGTCTTTTAGGTAGACATTGTTGATCCATTTCACCCAAAGATTGCTAGCTTTTTGAGAAACATTCCATACATATTTAGTAATTGCAGCTTCATTCCATTTTATTATATCAGTGATCCCCAGTCATCCTTCATGTTTAGTCCTACACACTAAGTCTCATGCCACTAATGGTGGCTTCTGTGTGACTACTTTCTCATCCCATATGAAATTCGTGCACATAGGTGTTATTCCCTTAAGCACTTGTTTTGGTAGTATGAAAATGGTTGACCAATAACTATGTAGGTGTAGTAGTACTGAATTGACTAGTTGTACTCTCCCTGCATAGGATAGATGTCTTGTACCATAACTTTTAATTCTAGCTGCTATCTTGTCCATGAGTACCTCATAATTCATTTTGGATATTTTCTTAGCTGATATATGCACTCCAAGATACCTGAATGGTAAGCTCCCTTTCTGGTATCCTATCATTTCTATCAAATCCTTCTGACTTTGGACTGGCATATTAACACTGAATATGTTTGACTTGCTGGAATTTGTACTTAGGCCTGAGGTATCAGAGAACTTTTTCTGTCCACACAATAATAGAAGAACTGATTGGACATTCCCCTTACTAAATAATAGTACATCATCTGCAAAATAAAAATGGTTCAATTTCAGACTCTTACACTTAGTGTGATACCCAAATCCATCTTGTTGTGCTACTACATTCATTATTCTCGTGAATTATCCATGCATATGACAAATAGCAATGGGGATATTGGGTGCCCTTTCCTAAGTCTTCTTTCCCCATTTATGTTCCCATACAGTCCTCCATTGATTGCTATTGTATACTGCACTATAGTTATGCACTTCATAGTCCATTTAATGAATTGTTGTGGGAATTCCAACACCTGCATCATCTCTGCTACAAACTCCTATTCTACTGTGTCATAGGCTTTCCTTAAATTTATTTTGATCAGACAGCTACTAGTAGTCTATTTTCTGTTATAGAGTCTTACCAAATATTGGCAAATTAAGATATTTTGGACAATTGTTCTACCAGCCACAAAAACACTTTGGTTTGGAGATATGATTTCTGGTAGGATTTTCTTCAACCTATTTGTTAAAATCTTTGACACCACCTTATAAATGGTATTACAACAAGTTATGTGTTTGTAATCCGTAACTGCGTCTGCAAAATCTGATTTTGGAATTAGTGTCAGCACAATGCTATTCCATGATTTCAAGATCTTTCCTGACTTGAAGAATTCCATTACTTTTACTTGAAGGTCTTCCTTAATTATCTCCCAACAATCTTTAAAAACTGGCTACCATAACCATCTGGCCTAGGTGCTTTATCCCCTGCTATTTCCCAAAAAGCTTGTTTCATTTTTGTCCTCGTAAATTCTTCAACCAGCATCCCTCTTTGTGCAGTTGAGACTACAGGACCTTGTTTAACAGTAGCATTGCATATCCTCATTCTGTTTTTAGTCTTAGTACCAGGCAAAGAAGTGCAATACTCCACAAAATCTTCAGCAATACCTTCCATATCAAAGAAATTGGAAACGATACCACCTTAATAGGCAGTTTTTAAGAGCTATTGGATATATGCAGTTCTAATGTCTCTTTTAAACATTAAGTAGATATAAGAAAGTCTCCATTAAGGAATACTAAAATAACGGATTTAACATCAAAACCCTAGAGTTCCATTTATCTCCTATATAAACTCATATATGTTTTAATATATGTCTATATGTGTATCTGATAGAGAAGGAGAACTCCATTGTGTATCAAACTCATCATTGTATGAATTATTATGTTTGATGCACTTGCTTGAATTCCATTGAGCTACAGACTTGCTTATCAGCTGCAGCAGCAACAACAACAAGAGCATCACTAGCAAGATCAGCAGTAACAGTAACAACAACGACAACAGCTACAACATTAGAGTAGTGAAGCAGTAGTGTAGTAGCAGTTTTAGTATTTAGGTTGTTGCCTAAGGCTGATTTTAGTCATTGTATTAGTGGACCAAGAAAATTTAACCTATAATTTGATAAAGTGTGCAATATTTGTGCTTTAACCTAACTTGAAGTTAACGTTGTTAACTTTTGATTCTTTTATAAACCATTTCAATATACTAGTTAGAGTTTATACCCCATTTTCACCTGCATATCTCTGACACAGAAGATATAAAATCTTGGCAAACAAAACAGTAAAGCACTTATAAGAGTTTTGATCTCATTTGTCACTCTACTTTTGTACTTATTTGAGGAAGGGATAAGGGAAATTTATAGCGTGTTTGGCCAAGATTCAAATATCAGCTTATTTTGATAAATGCTTTTCTCAAAAGTACTTTTGGTGAGAAGCAGTTTGTATTTGACTAATTAATTTGAAAAGCACTTATGTGCAGCAATTAGTATTTGAACAAACTTTTCAAAAGTTCTTCTAAGTGTATTTTTCTCAAAATTTATTTTCCAAAAAAGTTCTTTCGGGAAGAAGCTATTTTGTTCTGCTTCTCCCAAACTGCTTCTGCTTCTACTCAAAATCTATTTTTTATGTTTCTCTAAAACTAATTTTGCTTCTAATCAAAAGCATGTTTTTTCTAAAAGCTTGTCCAAACATTTCAACTTTGGAGAAAAATAATTTCTTTTAAAAAAAGAAGTGTTTTTGGCCTTGGAGGCTATTATAGCCTGGTTGGTCAAGCTTATAAATGTAGCTTATTCTAAGAAGTGTTTTTCCTGAAAAGTACGTACTTTTAGTGAGAAAGAGTTTGTGTTTTTTTTATGAAGAAATTTTTTTCATTAATTCATCACCTCTGATCTATTACATTCTTTCTTCTCAGCTCTTCTTTCAGTTTCTCCTATCTCTTTCTGTATATATACTTTATCTATACATGTTTGCTAATTCAATCAAACACTGGTAACTCTATCTATCTTGTCTTCTAGCTCTGCATCAGTTTTTCTATCCACTTTCTTTCTTTAACACTTGTTCTGCTACTCAAGTATGTAATCTTCGTCAATCTACATTCTTGATTAATCTGTCTCAGCATGTATGCAGTGGTGGGTATTCTGAGGTCCCATACAATATTGTTTCTAGCCTTCCATATCCAGTATATCAGGGCAGCAATTATACCAATGAGAACTTCCCTGCATCTCTTCCCTTTGATTAGCCTGGCCATCCTCTTTCAAATCCCTGCTATGTCAGTCAGTTGTATTCCTATGCTCATCCAAGTCAACACCCCCTGTAAGCATTGTTTGGAGAATGCGCTTTAAAAAATAGATGTTGGATGGTCTCCTCTTGTGTTCCCTGAATGCCCATATGGTATAATCTGGGTTTTGTCAGCAATCTTTGGTGCATAGTGAGCCAGCAAATAAATTTGTGCTTAGGTAGGTTTAATCTGTTCCACGCCCATCTTCTCCATGGCCAGTCTTCCTTTTCTCCCATTCTCCATAGGTAACCTTCCCTAATTGTGTACTGTCCATTGGCACTTCTCCAATCATTCTGATTAAATCCAGGAGCAACCATCTCCCTGATCTTGCATATTTTCTTCCAATACCAGCAATCATCAGTGGGGCATTTTTACTTCCACCAGTCCTTCTCCATTAGGTAGACACTGTTGATCCATTTCACCCATAGATTGTCATCTTTTGATGAACATTCCATACGTATTTAGCAATTGCAGCTTCATTCCGTTTTATTATATCAGTGATCCCCAATCCTTCTTCATGTTTAGTCCTACACCCTAAGTCCCATACCATTAATGGGGGCTTGTTCGTGACTACTTTCCTATCCCATAAGAAATTCCCGCACATACTTGTTATTCCCTTAAGCACTTGTTTTGGTAGTATGAAAATGGTTGACCAGTAGCTATGTAGGTGTAGTAGTACCGAATTGACTAGCTGTACTCTCCTTGCATAAGATATATGTCTTGTACCCCAACTTTTAATTCTAGTTTCTATCTTGTCCATGAGTACCTCACAATCCATTTTGGATATTTTCTTTGCTGATATATTTTGGATACTTAATTCTAGTTGCTATCTTGTCCATGAGTACCTCACAATACATTTTTGACATTTAGTTGTAGTAGTACTGAATTGACTAGTTGTACTCTCCCTGCATAAAATATATGTCTTGTACCCCAACTTTTAATTCTAGTTGTTATCTTGTCCATGAGTACCTCACAATCCATTTTGGATATTTTCTTTGCTCATATAGGCACTCAAAGATACATGAATGGTAAGATCCCTTTCTAGTATCCTATCATTTATATCCAATCCTTCTGACTTTGGACTGGCATATTAACACTGAATATGTTTGACTTGCTAGAATTTGTACTTAGGCCTGAGGTATCAGAGAATGTTTTCAGTCCCGTCAATAATAGAAGCACTAATTGGAAACTCCCCTTACTAAATAACAATAAATCATCTGCAAAACACAAATGGTTCAATTTCAGACTCTTACACTTAGTGTGTTACCCAAACCCCTCTTGTTGTGCTACTACATTAATTATTCTCGTGAAATATTCCATGCATATGACAAATAGAAATGGGGATATTGGGTCCTCTTGCCTAAATCCTCTTTCCCCATTTATGTTCCCATACATCATTCATTGATTGCTATTGTATACTGCACTATAGTTATGCACTTCATAGTCCTTTTGATGAATTGTTGTGGGAATTCCAATGCATGCATCATCTCTGGTACAAACTCACATTCTACTGTGTCATAGGCTTTCCATAAATCTATTTTCATCAGGCAACTACTAGTAGTCTATTTTCTGTTATAGAGTCTTACCAAATCATGGCAAATTAAGATATTTGGACAATTGTTCTATCCGCCACGAAAGCACTTTGGTTTGGAGATATGATTGCTGGTAGGATTTTCTTCAACCTATTTGTTAAAATCTTTGACACCACCTTATAAATGGTATTACAACAAGTTATGTGTTTGTAATCCGTAACTATGTTTGCATGATCTGATTTTGGAATTAGTGTCAGAACTGTGCTATTCTATGCTTTCAAGATCTTTCCTGACTTGAAGAATTCCCTTACTCCTACTTCAAGATCTTCCTTAATTATCTCCCAACAATCTTTAAAAACTGGTTACCATAGCCATCTGGCCCAGGTGCTTTATCCCCTGCTATTTCCCAAAGGGCTTGTTTCATTTTTTTCCTTGTAAATTCTTCAACCAGCATCCCTCTTTGTTCAGACTACAGGATATTGTTTAACAGTAGCACTACATACCCTCATTCTATTTTTAGTCTTAGTACCAAGCAAAGAAGTGTAATACTCCACAAAAGCTTCAGCAATACCTTCCATATCATTTCTGGTGTTCCACACATTATACTCTATAGTGAATATTCTATTAGCATTTCTCCAAGTTTTCAGCATACTATGAATGAATTTGGTATTCATATCCCCTAAATTCAAACAATGAACTTTGCATTTCTGCTTGAGGTACTTGTTCCTTTACAAGTTCCAATGTAGAAATTGCTTAGCTAGTTACATCTCTTTATATCAGCCTTATGTTTAAGGGATCTTTCTGCAGCTCACTTTGACACTCCTCCAATTCCTTCATTGCCTATTGGGCTTTGCCTTCTATATCTCCAAATTGAGCTTTGTTGATTCCTTGTAATGTAGCTTTAAGTCTATTCAGCTTTCTTACCAATTGGTACTTCATTGTGCCTGCAATTCTTCTCTTCCAGTTATTTTCCACTTGTTGATATAAATTTGTAGCTTGATTCTACATATTGAAGTATCTAAATTTGTGGTGGCATTTTTTAGGGCTTCCTAATCTCCATTTACTAGTACCTTGTCAATTCTTCTATACACACGGCTAGTATCTCTAAGTTTGTTGTTCCAAGTAAGGAAAGAACTAGATGATCTGAGAACCTGTAATGAACATTTACCTACACACTCCTTGAAATCCCTTATTTCTGAAACTGTGATTGGGCTTCCTATCCTTTCTTCTCAATGCAGTACACAATTGAAATCCCCCATAACTGCCCATGTCTCATTGGTGACACCATGGATTTGTTCCAGTTCTTGCCATAAAATTTCTTCTTAGAGATTTGTCATTGGACCCCTACACTACAGTTAGCTTAAACCATTTGTTGAATCCCCATGTATTCCACCTCACAATGCATCATTTGAGCTGATACACCAGTGATATTCACATTTAAAATGTTTGGTTTTAAAAGCACCCAGATTCTCCCACCCGGATGATGTGCAAAATTGTGACTAAACGACCATCCATTACAAAGATTTAGAGAAGCTATAGATGTTTTTTGTCTCTTAATCTTTGTTCCCAGGAGTCCAAACAGGCCTACTTTAGCATTGTGCAGATAAAGATTCATCTATCTCTACTTATCCTGCCTGTTTAGACCCCTCACATTCCAAAATTCCAATCTATCCATTTGGGGGAGGGATTGTAACTCCCCTCGCTGTACCTGGACCCATCCCTGTTTTCCTTTGTATTCCCCTTTGGTAACTAGTTACATTCATTAAGCGTTCCTTTCTCTGGTGGGCACCTTCTCCGTGTGTAGGACCTTTAGACTTGTTGATCCATTTTGCTGATAATTGCTTGTCTTCATTTGCAATATTCCCTGCATTATGCTCTTCTAATTGATCTTCCAAGGTGGAAAACGAGTTATTCAGTGGTGTGATAACATTCTTCTATACAACTTGTCTTTTTTTTTTAGTATATCATTTTGTTCTGTCTTCTCCCCTTCTGGTACTTGCTTTGCTATTTGCTTTTTATCCTTCACTGGCTTCCATTCTTTCTTTGCTTGTTTCACTTGTTGCTTTTGTTGTAATCTCCTAGACTGTTGTTCTGTGTGGCCAAATATCTTACAATGTTCACACATTGTAGGTTTCAACTCATATTCTACTTCTTGTTCAATTATTTACCCCATTTCATTTTCAAACAAAACTGAGTCTGGATACGTTTTGTTCAGTGGTAGATCTACCATTACCCTTGCATACATGAGCTTCTCTTTCATCGTTGTTGCAGAATCTGCCTTCACAGGTTTCCCCACTAGCCCAACTATTTTTGTTAGAGCTGCTTTCCCCCAGTATTTTAGGTCCAAACCCACTAATCTGATCCATATAGGCACTTGCTCCACCATTACATTGTTTATCTCCATTCCATGTTTCCATAGCTTTACCACTACTGGTATCCTATCAAATATCTGCACTCCCCCTTCAATTGCCTTTGTACGCCCTTCAGTGTTATGAAATCTGACCATAAACACTCCTTTTTTTATTTGTGCTACCTTGTCCACCCCCAATGCATACCATATGCGCTTGAAACACCCCTTCACGACTGTCAGAGGAGGATTCGACCCTAGTACAAAGCACACAACTACAGTTTGCCAGTATTCTGTCTCTTCTTTTACATCTTCCAAAGTAATTTTAACATTTGCAGTTGGATTAGTTTTACCTTCTAGATCAAATCCCTCAGCTATTGGTGCAATTCGTACGACCTTACTCCATTATTTCAAATTTGTATCTAGGGTTTGAAATTTACCTATGGATTTCTCCTCTATTTCAGCCTATACCTCCCACGACTGCTTCCCTGTAGACTATACTTGATTACTCGTGCCCATTTTTGTAGTTAATTGCGTAATTGCCGTCGTTGTCGCCATTGGTGTTACCATTGATGGTTCTGCCATAGGTGATTGCTTCAATTCCAGTGGAATTACTCCTTGTAACACATTTACACTCCTAGTTTTTTTTGCGTCTTAAGTTTGGTGGATTGCTCTCGTGCCAAAATTTCTCTGTTGATTCTCAANAAAGTGATAAGTAAATTCATGGAGGTAAGAAGGTGAGCGAATCAAAGAAAATGAAATTCGTCGAAATTCGACAATTTGGGGTAAAATACGGTCTAAGCTATAATACCCCGTATTTATGGACTAGTTCCATACAAGGTACCATATGACCACGGTAGTATAATGTATAACATATATTAAAAAAAGTAGTATTTTTATGTAATATGAGATAATTCTTAATTATACGGATAATTAGTTAATTACCGGATAACGAAATATTACCTAATTAATTAAAAAGAAATGAGATAAAGATTAAATCCAAGCCCAAAAACGTGGCAAACAACCACAAAACTAAGAAATGACTCTTAGTCATTATTTGATGAGGTGGCTACCTAGGAAATGAAGACTTTAATGAGTAAAAGTCTTAGTCTTTTTAGTCTGTTAGGCATAAGACATAAAATCTCTTTAAAATAGTGATAGAAATCATATAACCCTTTCTTTCCAATTCAACAAGCATCCAAAGAAGCTTTTTCCATTCAAATACATAAGCTTATAAGTCTTGTCACATTTCCATATTGGAAAGAAAAGAAGAAGAACCAAAAATTTTAACTATCCTAAAGTAATATCCTATCCTTCTTGGTTTGAATATTTAAGCAACAGAGGCTTAAAATTCGTTCAAACAACTTCAAAGGAGTAGAAGCCTATTTCGTTCAAATACAGAAGCTTAATTCTATCGAAATGTTTCGGTTCTAAAAGTGTACGGTGCAATCTTCGCCAAGGATAGTATACGGAGTTTTTCCTACTCCAGGTATGTTAAGGCTAATCCCTTCCTTCATTTTGGCATGATCTCGTCATTACATAAGTTTGATAATGAGGCATAAAGAAAAATTCATATTCCAGAATTTACATATATTTTCGTATTCTTGTAACTCACAATATTCTCCTTATCGGGACTTCAAATTCAATTGAGTATTTCCCTTTTTCCAGTCAAGAGAGTAGAGAGTCTAAATATATACAGTATTACATTATTTTGATTACCATCGAGCTATAATCGATGGACAGGCCCCTATTGAGAAACCTCTGGTTAGATGGTAAGTTATATGCCGAGCCTACTGTGGCTGAGCGCCTATGAGCGAGCCTAGTTGGTCGAGATACAGAGCCTAGTATGGCCGAGCGCCTATGAGCAAGCCTACTATGGCAGAGCAGTTATATATATATATATATATACCGAGCCTTATAGGGCCAGACATCTATTTTACTTACGATATTGAGAGAGTTGAGTCAGTATCGGTAGGTATTCATATCATCAGATTATCTTTGACTTCCAGCTACTTGCAGTTATTATATAATCAGTTCAGTTTCAGCTTTCAGTATATTGTTTTACATACTCGGTACATTATTTCGTACTAACATCCCTTTTCTGGCGGCGCTGCATTTTATGCGTGCTGGTTCAGACAGACAGACATGTAGGCCTCCTCATTAAGTGCTTCCCAAGTTCAGCTTGATATGTAAACTCCATGCCTTTCGGAGTTGTCGGGTCTAGAGCCTTAAGTACATCTTGTGTATATATATATATATATATATATGATTAGGTCGGGGAGCTATTCCGATCATAGTATATTCATCAGTAGAGGCTTGTAGACATATCCTGTCAGTTAGTGCAGTATGTTGGGCTTGTAGGCCCTGTACGTATGTTTTGTTGGCTTGTCAGTTGTATTAATTAAGATGGCCCTACCGGCCCAGCTGTATGCTGGCATTCAGTCAGCGTTAGTCTCTATGCAGCTTTATATTTCGCATCGGACATTATGTTGTAATGTGGCCCATGGCCAAAGTATGACATTACATATCAGTCAAGAATAGGTGAGGCACTGGGTGCCGGTCTCGCCCCCCAGGTTCGGGGCGTGACAACTCGGCACTCGCACTCAGTAGGTACGTGCGCTCACTGGGGGTGTACAGACTCCGGCGGGGCTCCTACATACCAAGCGCTAATATCAAGCCATCTCGTGGCATAATCACTCAGTCTCTCAGCCTTTCACATATCATAAACAATGTAACATGTTGCGGCGTGCGTCCAAATCCCATGGTATCCTCACATATAGGCCCTCGGCCACACTCAGTCAGAAATATCGCAAAAAGACACTCCGACTATCAATAAATGGGGTACTCGACCCAAAATATCATTGTATATCACAAAAGAGTATAAATAAGATTGAGTTTTAAAATTAGTTAAACAAGATACGACTGAGTGTAACTCAAAAGTCAATACATTGAGGAATAGCAGAAAACAGCCCCCAAGGGGTCTAAACAGGTCGGTGCAAGGCCTCAAACATGGCGTAAAGCCCAAAATATAGTAATAGTCTTAAAACAAAATTTATCATATGGTTTAGAAGCAATTTATGCAACTCAATAGTTTCCACGGGACGAACCAAGTCACAATCTCATATCAGTGCACGCCACGCACTCGTCATCCAGCATGTGCGCTACTCCAAAATAGTGAGAAAATACAAAGTCCAGGGTTTCATACCATCAGGACAAGATTTACAGTAATTACTTACCTCAAACTGGATGAAAATCTACTCCGGGATGCCCTTGCCACTCGACTCGGCCTCAAATCGCCCCCAATCTATTCGAAATCAGATTTATACCATCAATATACGCTAAAGGAACAAAGCCCACTCGAACTTACTTAAATTACATAAAAAAAATCCCAGAATTGACCAAACAAGACCCCTGGGCCCTTGTCTCAGAATCCAATAAAAATCACAAAACTAGAATCCTTGCANCCCATGGTATCCTCACATATAGGCCCTCGGCCACACTCAGTCAGAAATATCGCAAAAAGACACTCCGACTATCAATAAATGGGGTACTCGACCCAAAATATCATTGTATATCACAAAAGAGTATAAATAAGATTGAGTTTTAAAATTAGTTAAACAAGATACGACTGAGTGTAACTCAAAAGTCAATACATTGAGGAATAGCAGAAAACAGCCCCCAAGGGGTCTAAACAGGTCGGTGCAAGGCCTCAAACATGGCGTAAAGCCCAAAATATAGTAATAGTCTTAAAACACAATTTATCATATGGTTTAGAAGCAATTATGCAACTCAATAGTTTCCACGGGACGAACCAAGTCACAATCTCCTATCAGTGCACGCCACGCACTCGTCATCCAACATGTGCGCTACTCCAAAATAGTGAGAAAATACAAAGTCCAGGGTTTCATACCATCAGAACAAGATTTACAGTAATTACTTACCTCAAACTGGATGAAAATCTACTTCGGGATGCCCTTGCCACTCGACTCGGCCTCAAATCCCCCCAATCTATTCGAAATCAGATTTATACCATCAATATACGCTAAAGGAACAAAGCCCACTCGAAAATACTTAAATTACATAAAAACAATCCCAGAATTGACCAAACAAGACCCCTGGGACCTTGTCTCGGAATCCAATAAAAATCACAAAACTAGAATCCTTGCCCTCTCACGAATCCATACATACCAAATATATCAAAATCCGACGAAAAATGACCCCTCAAATCCTTAAATCAATGTCTCAAATTTCCAAGCCCTAACCCCTCAAATTGTACCATTATATTCCACTAATTCCATGCTTAATCAGTCAAATACCAACATAGAATCGAGTTTTGGGTCCAAGAAACTTACCTCCACGAAAATCCCTTGAAACTTAATCAGTATTTATATGCTCTGCTCAGGGGTTCCGCACCTGTGGTAACTTTCTCGGACCTGTGGACTCGCACATGCGGTCCCAGGTGCGCATCTGCGATTTCCACTTAAGCTCCTATTTTTTGAATCTACGGTTTACCATTCGCACCTGCGGGCTCGCAGGTGCGATCCTTCTTTCGCATGTGCTGAAGCTTCTCAAGCCTCCATTTTCCGCTCCTGCGGCACATTCTCCGCACCTGCGCCCATTGCACCTGCAGCTCCCTGTCAGCAGGTGCGGCCACACCAGAAAAATCACCAGCAGCCTTTCTGCTGCGTAATCGAAATCCAACCCTTCCGATGACCACCCGCAATCACCCGAGCCCCTCGGGGCCTCAACCAAAATATACACATCATATATCATCATACGAACTTATTCAAACCCCTGTTACACTCAAAAATATCATCAAAACACCAAATAAGTCAAAAATTCAAGCCTAAGGATTCCTAAACTTCTGAAATTCGCCAACGATGCCGAAACATACCAAAACACGTCCGACTGACCTGTAAATTTGCACACACATCCAGAATGACACTACGAACATGTCCCAACTTCCGGAATTCCATTCTGACCCCGATATTTACTTTTCCACTGCTGATCGGAAAGCGCCAAAAACTCGATTTCGCCTATTCAAGCCTACTTCTACTTTGAACCTTCGAAAACCATTTTGAACACACTCCTTAGTCCCAAATCACCTAATGAAGTCATCCGAGCCACAAAAATCACATTCTGAGATCATATACCTATAAGTCAACTTACAGTTGACTTTTCCAACTATCAAACAAAGTTAAGAGACTAAGTGTCTCATTTCTCTCCAAAAATCGCTCCGAACCCTAGCCAACCCACCTAACACAACATAATGAAGATGAACCACGTATAATGAAGCAGAAATGGGGGATACGGGGCTAAAACTCTCGGAACAACTGATCGGGTCGTTACATTCTCCCCCACTTAAACATATGTTCGTCCTCGAACGTGCCTGGAGTTGTTCCAAAAAAACATCAAAATTGCCGTGTAATCCTACCATGCACATAACCGGGGGTGATCCCACGTCACCCTATCCCATATAGGTCCAATAGCACCACATAGCTGAAACTTCGCAATCCAACGCAACCCATAAACCTTAGAACCAAATTTCTACTACTGAAAGAATTTATAAGATCAAAATCCCACATCTATAAGCTGTGTAAATCCGGACAAGCTATACCAAACCTTCCCCGTAACCCAAGATGAAACCACATGATATGCCACATCACTCAAATGCTCATAGAGAAAGCTTCTAATCACTCGCAGCTGTTCAAACAACCAAATGCCGATAATAACCCTACTATCAAACAAAGACCTGTTCTAACACCTTCATATACTGCCAATGATGAAAGAGACACACAGAAATCCAAAATCATTTGTCATATCAATAAGTGATGGGACTCCCTCTCTTTGACAGGAAATATAGCAAGACCTTTAAGCCGATCAGCATCAGTATACTCCCAAATACACCGCAACCAAATCCGGAAGTACCCATTCTAGGTCTGACGATCTCATCTCGTCTATCACAATCACTCCAGCGACATGACGTATCAATACGGCTTAAATACATAACCCGTGCAGCCCGTGCACTAATAAGAAACATTCCAGATGTACTCAAACATGGTAAAATGACATCAAACTAGAGAACCGTNGACCCCGATATTTACTTTTCCACTGCTGATCGAAAAGCGCCAAAAACTCGATTTCGCTTATTCAAGCCTAATTCTACTCTGAACCTTCGAAAACCATTTTGAACACACTCCTTAGTCCCAAATCACCTAATGAAGTCATCCGAGCCACAAAAATCACATTCTGAGATCATATACCTATAAGTCAACTTACAGTTGACTTTTCCAACTATCGAACAAAGTTAAGAGACTAAGTGTCTCATTTCTCTCCAAAAATCGCTCCGAACCCTAGCCAACCCACCTAACACAACATAATGAAGATGAACCACGTATAATGAAGCAGAAATAGGGGATACGGGGCTAAAACTCTCGGAACAACTGATCGGGTCGTTACATTCTCCCCCACTTAAACATATGTTCGTCCTCGAACGTGTCTGGAGTTGTTCCAAAAAACATCAAAATTGCCGTCTAATCCTACCATGCACATAACCGGGGGTGATCCCACGTCACCCTATCCCATATAGGTCCAATAGCACCACATAGCTGAAACTTCGCAATCCAACGCAACCCATAAACCTTAGAACCAAATTTCTACTACTGAAAGAATTTATAAGATCAAAATCCCACATCTATAAGCTGTGTAAATCCGGACAAGCTATACCAAACCTTCCCCGTAACCCAAGATGAAACCACATGATATGCCACATCACTCAAATGCTCATAGAGAAAGCTTCTAATCACTCGCAACTGTTCAAACAACCAAATGCCGATAATAACCCTACTATCAAACAAAGACCTGTTCTAACACCTTCATATACTGCCAATGATGAAAGAGACACACAGAAA
>ML407704.1:1116-20538 GCA_005239525.1 Nicotiana knightiana | reverse complement strand
CAGGATTATATTTGCAACGCCCGCTTAGTCTTCTACAAGACATAGTTGAGCGTGATCAGCCTCGCAGTTTGATTCTTCTATTGTGTGTCAAAACCTGGCGCTGGGTTCTCCGACTTCGACCGGTGTCAAGGCTTCAGAGAAATACACTAAGGAAAACGAATTTTCTCCTGTACTAGACTTTGATGTTGTTCGATATGCCCATATGACCTCGGTCAATATTTCCCTCCACTTCCCTTTAGCTTCGTTTAACCTTTTCTTCAAGTTTTGTATGATAGTCTTGTTCGTTGACTCGGCCTGTCCGTTCCCGCTTGGGTGATACGGTGTCGATAGTATCCTCTTTATTTTATGATCCTCGAGGAATTTTGTTATCTTATTGCCGATGAACTGTTTGCCATTGTCGCATATTATTTCTGCAGGTATCCTAAATCAACATGCGATGTGATCCCATATGAAGCCTATCACTTCTTTTTCCCTAAATTTTTTGAAGGCCTGTGCTTCAACCTATTCAGAGAAGTAGTCAGTCATAAATAAAATGAACTTAGCTTTACCTGGACCGATGGAAGAGGGCTGACGATGTCCATTCCCCATTTCATGAATAGCCATGGGGATAAGACCGAGTGAAGTTGTTCGCCGGGCTGGTGGATCATCGGTGCAAACTTTTGACATTTATTGCATCTTCGAACGAATTCCTTAGAATCTTTCTCCATGATATCCCAGTAATATCCTGCTCTGGTGACCTTTCGAACTAGTGATTCGGCGCTAGAATGGTTTCCACAAGTGCCTTCATGGATTTCTCTCAGAACATAGTCAGTATCTCCCAGTCCCAAGCATACTGCCAATGGAAACTTATGTATAATGTTCCGTCTTCGACTAATGTGAAACGAGCGGCTTTAGTTCGTAAGGCCCTCGATTCTTTAGGCTCCGATGGAAGCTTCCCGTTCTTCAAGTACTCGATGTATTTATTCTCCATTCCCAGGTTAAGCTTGTTGAATTTATTTCAGCATGTCCTTCCTCGATCAAAGACCTCGAGAGTTGGACGACAGTCCCCGAGCTGATCTCATCTTCTTCGACCGATGATCCCAAATTGGAAAGTGCATTGGCCTCGGTGTTTTGTTCTCGAGGTATATGTTGTAGAGTCCACTCTTTAAAACGGTGCAAGGTTACCTGCAATTTGTCTAGGTACCTTTGCATCCTATCCTCTCGAACTTCGAAGGTTACGTTTACCTGGTTCACTACCAGTAGAGAGTCGCATTTAGCTTCAATGACTTCCGCTCCCAAGCTTTTAGCTAGCTTGAGACCTGCAATCATGGCCTCATACTCGGCCTCCTTATTAGTCAATTTGGAAGTTTTAATGGATTGTCTAATAATACTACCCGTGGGCGGTTTCAAAACAATACCGATCCCGAACCCTTTCACATTCGAGGCACCGTTCGTGAAGAGGGTCCATACCGCCGATAATGTACCTGATTTTAGTAGAAGCTCCTTTTGCCACTTCAAGTACGAGGGTTGGCGTAAAATCGGCCAAGAAGTCCGCCAAAATTTGAGACTTGATGGCCGTCCGGGGTTGATATTCGATATTGTACCCGCTGAGTTCGACGACCCATTTGGCCAATCGGACCGATAATTCGGGCTTGTGCAAAACATTACAAAGAGGATAAATGGTTATCACACATATGAGGTGACATTGGAAATATGGCTTTAATTTTCTAGATGCTCTTATTAATACAAGTGCCAATTTCTCTAAGTGTGGATACTTAGTTTCAACATCTCCTAAGGTTAGACTTACAGAATAAACAGGAAACTGTGTACCTTGCTCTTCTCGAACTAGGACACCACTTATCGCGATCTCAGACACTGCCAAGTATAAGTAAAGCTTCTCATCTGCCTTCAGAGTGTGAAGAAGAGGTGGGATCGATAAGTATCGCTTCAATTCTCCCAATGCCTGTTGACATTCTGGGGTCCATGCAAAATCGTTTTTCTTTTTGAGTAAGGATAAAAACCTGTGGCTCCGATCTGATGACCTCGAGATGAATCAACCCAAGGCAGCTATCCGTCCGGTTAGCCTCTCTACGACTTTTACACTATCTACGACAGTGATGTCCTCGATGGCCTTAATCTTATCGGGGTTGATTTCGATTCCCTGATTTGACACCATGAAGCCGAGGAATTTTCTCGAATCGACCTCGAAAGCACATTTCTCGGGTTGAGCTTCATGTTATACTTTCTCAAGATTTCGAATGATTCTTGCAAATGAGTCAAATGGTCCTCTGCGCGCAAAGAGTCAAATGGTCCAAAAGACTTTGAGAATGTCCGAATGTTAGGTAAGGGAAAAGAGTCTTTTGGACATGCTTCGTTCAAGTCCTTATAGTCTACGCACATTCTTAGTTTGTTCCCCTTTTTGGGGACAACGACTACATTATCTAACCATTCGGGATATTTCACCTCCCGAATGGACCCTATTTTGAGAAGTTTGGTTACCTCGTCCTTTATGAAGGCATTCTTAACCTCGGAATGGGGCCTTCTCTTTTGTTTTATCGGTCTGAACTTGGGATCCAGGCTCACCCGATGCATTGTTATCTCCGATGGGATTCCTGTCATGTCTAAATAGGACCACGCAATGCAATCCATGTTATCAATAAGAAATTGAATGAGTTTTTTTCTGAGTTTGGGGGTTAACCCCGTTCCCAGGTATACCTTTCGTTCGGGCAGGTACTCGATTAGTATCACCTGTTCCAGCTCCTTGACCGTTGACTTGGTTGCATCTGATTCTTCGGGAATAACAAAAGTTTGAGGAATTAGAAAATCCTCTTCTTCTTATTCCTCCACTACCTGTTTCTCCGATTCGGTCGAGGTTGGGGACGGTGATTGCTATTTGCCAGTCTACTTATCTATGGTGCTCGATTTTTCTGAAGTCGAAGGTGCTGATATCGACGTCACCTCATCGACCGCAAACATTTCCTGTGTAGCGTGTTATTCCTCGTGAACCATTTTCACAACATCCGTCTTCGGGAACTTCATCATTTGGTGAAGGGTCGATGGTACTTCCATGTCATCCGCCTTCGATGACATGGAATTTTGTATCTTGGATGGTTCCGGCCACGTTTACTGGTAGGATTATCTCCCCCTTTGTTTTTTCACTAGCCATGTTGAAGCCGTTTAGGACTCGAGATGCAGGTACAATTTGGTCCTGCAAGCCGAGCTGCTTTACGACCCTCGATCTGATGATTTTTGCTGAGCTACCTGGATCTACTAGAACACGTTTAACTTGAATTTTATTCAACAAAATAGAAATTATCAGGGCATTTTTGTGCGGCTGAGAAATGCCTTCCGCTTCTTCGTCGTTGAATGATAAAGTGCCTTTGGGCACATAATCTCGAGTCTGTTTCTCTCTGGTGATAGACACCTTGGTGAGTTTTAATATAGGTCCTTTTGGGACGTCGACCCCGCCCACGATCATGTGAATAACATGCTGAGGTTCTTCTTGGTCATTTTTCTGTTGGTATCTCTTTCTCTGAAGTGATTTTTAGCTCGATCACTGAGGAACTCTCGAAGATGGCCTTTGTTGAATAGCCGAGCTACCTCCTCCCTCAGTTGCCTGTAGTCTTCGGTCCTATGGCCATGTGTGCCATGATACTTACACATTAGATTCGATTTCCTTTGAGAAGGATCGGTCTGTATTGGTCTGGGCCACCTAGTATCTTTGATCCTTCCGATAGCCGATACAATCCCCGATGCATCGATGCTGAAATTGTACTCTGATAACCGAGGTGCTTCTGTGAGATCTGCATATTTGTCGAAGCCAGTTTTACTCATAAGTTCCCAAGAGTTTTGCCCTCGATCACTTCTTCGATCATTCCGGGCGGAATTGCGTCCTGGGCCGTTATTCCTCCGATCTGCAATCTATAGCTAGTACCGATCTTTATTCAGCTGATTCTCTATGGACATCCCTCTGATTTTTACCTGTCAACCGGTTTGGATGAATTGAACTTGAAGGGTCTCTCAATTGGTCGTCTTCGACCCTGGTCTTCGACTGATAACGGTTGTGAACATCTATCCAAGTCACAGCTGGGTACTCGATCAAATTTTGTTTCAACTGGCATGATGCTATCGAACTTCATTCATTCAACCCTCGGGTGAAAGACAGAATAGCCCAATCATCATTGACTGGTGGCAACTCGATGCGTTACATTTGGAATCGAGATACGAACTCCTTTAGCATCCCGTTATCCCTCTGTTTCACTTTGAAGAGGTCTGATTTTCTTGTTGCAACCTTTATGGCCTCGACGTGTGCTTTTACGAATGAATCTGCCAACATGGCGAATGAATCGATGGAATTTGGTGGCAAGTTATGATACCAAATCATAGCTCCCTTCGACAGGGTCTCTCCGAACTTCTTTAGCAATAGAGACTCGATTTCATCATCCTCCAAATCGTTACCCTTAATGGCGCACATGTAAGAGGTAACATGCTCATTGGGGTCAGAGGTCTCGTTGTATTTTGGTATTTCGGGCATATGGAACTTCTTTGGGATGGGCTTCGTAGCCTCACTTGGAGGGAACACTTTTTGCACAAACTTCTTCGAATCCATTCCTTTCAAGATCGGCGGTTCCCCCGGTATCTGGTCAACTCAGGAGTTGTAAGTTTCCACCTTCTTGTCATTGTCTTCGATTTTCTTCTCTCCCGATTCAATTCTCTTAGTGAGCTCCTCGATCATCCTCATTATAGTAGGATCGGTAGTCGAAGTGTTATCACCCGATCTTTAAGGTACCAGCTCGGTACGGCGAGTAACCTCCTACTCGACCCTATTCGGTGTTTTGTGCTGATTTTGCAACTGAGCAATGGTGGTTTGGTGAGCTTCAAGCATTTCGAATATCACTTGGAGACTGAATCCTTCGTCTCCTCTGCCCTGTATACCTCGACCGTCAGTTCGACCCTCTCTGTGTACACTTCCTTCGGGGTCTGCGCCTAAGTACGCATTTAGAGCAACATGGGAACTGACGTCGACCGGGTTAACGGGTGGCGCTCCTCCAAGATCAGCCTGTGACACTTCGATTCTTGGAGCGATCATATTCTCATTTTCCCCGTGAAGTCTGAGGTCATTGTTGCCATGTGTAGATGTGTTTTGTGAGTTTGGAATGATTTAACCTGAAAACAAAAATTCTTGACAAGAACAAGTGTAAAATAGTGTGTTTTACCAGAATTAGCACTGAACAATCACTATTATCCTTAGCCCCACGGTGGGCGCCAAACTGTTTATCTTGAAATACGACTAATAATTAAACTTGTATTGTGGTTTTAAAGATACATGATCTGATCCAATTCCAATTGATAAATGATGAATTAAATAAATAAATTGAATGATAAAAATAAACCAAACCAGTATTGTAGCAATATGTCGAACTCGATTAGGAACAGGCTCGAGGTCTGATGTTAAGAACAATAAGAAGAGTAGTGAAAAAGTAAGCAAGCGAAGAGCAGCGTGTTATTATTTCTCAGTGAATGTATGGTATTTACAAATGAACATGGTTCCTCTTTATATCATAGAGGAATCCTAAATAAGGTACAACTCTAATTTCGGAAATAAAATCTATGATTGATGTAAATAACCGTTAGTGATTCCGTCACTCCCGAGATTCTCGCCGAGATCCATGGTCGATTACTGATATTTCGCTATTCTGTTATTCTATGCCGATCATGCTTGGTCTCAATTCCCAGCGATTACTTCGATCTCCATGTTGTTGAACTCGAGATCGCTTCATCATGAGCTTATTCTCGAGGCAGTTCCTCGCGCCCATAAAATCAGACATACTCGATTTTAACCGTAAATAATATATTTTTTATAACAACAATCCGCTGTAATTTTTAAAAATATTCGGAACAAATGAAACTGTTATAAAAAGGTTTGACTGTACCTGAAACGACTTGTTTACCGGTGGTTAGTCCACGGACTTGTTTTTTGTCTTCTTTCGTAGTTTAATTCGAACTCGGACTCTTTGCTTTTACATATACTTTTGTGACCTTTAGTACTAATTGGTCTTTGGAGAAATTCGGTTATATTGACATTGGAATCATTTGCGTCACTATGTTGTATTTAATATTATTTCATGACCATTCCAAAGATGAAAAAAGATTGGATTTTTAGTATAGAACTGAAGATTGGCTTGGTACATGTCCCCGGATTTCTCAGATAAGCGAAAAAGATTTGATTTTGAAGACATGATTAAGTGAGGACTTCACTTGTCTTAAGTGGGTCGCAATGAAATTATCAAGAAAGTTGATGTGATTTCAAAGAGGTTAAACGATCGAATTTGTGAGGCAAAATACTAAATTTGTTTGTAGATTAAAACTAATTGCATTCACTAATCAAAAAAGAAAAAAATTATATATATGATACACATCTATCTATATATCTATATATTTATATATATATATCTCCCTCTATATATATATACACACACCAAACGGTTGCACACGACTAGCGAAGGGCCGTAATATCCACGCCCAACCGGAAATCACGGCGTGGATCTCGGCCCGTATCGTCAGCGGACCATTGATGAGCGGGAAAGAAGATTTTTACCATTCTTAGGATTTTACTTAGGGTAAAGCTCTCCTACTATGTAAAGGGAAAGTTATTGTTCAATACACACATTATAACACACATATCAATGCAATATATACTAATTTTCTTTACTCATAAAAGTGATTCAAAGTCCTTAATTGTGCTCATAGTTCATCATAAGTGTTTGGCTTCGAACCAAAAGCAGGCTAATTTTTAAGCTCAAAACCGATCCCAGACTCGATTCTACTACTGGTTTGGCTATTTCATCTGTTTTTATTTCATTCATATAACATTATTAATCACTTGTATTGAATTAGTTTGCATATCCTTAAAATCGCGTATAAATTTAATTGCTATCCGTTTTTAAGTGTAAACAATTTGACGCCCACCGTGTGACTAAGGATAATAGTGATAATTTGATACAAATTTCCATAACACACTCTATTTTACGCTTGTTCTTTGAAATTTTAATTTCAGGTTAACCTAAAAGTGCAAACTCTCAGTCTGCTCACTTGAACATTGATGTTGAATCTTGCCATCACCGAAAACAACAATATGGTGCCCAGCAACGAGGTGCCCCCTGTTGATCCCAACGGAGTACCAGTTTCAGACTTAGTCGACTCCAACTCACATGTGGCCATCGACGCCAACCTACCGACCGACCTTGAGAACAACGTTCATGGAGGATCCCGTTCAACGACTCGGGGTGCGCCCGAAGGTGAAGGCGACGGGATCAATCTATGGGTGATCAACGAAATGCTACAGGCCCAACAAGTGGCGATAGCGCTGCTGCTGAATCAAAGTTGCGCCCCTAGCAGAGTTGAGCCCGAACCATCCCAGGAAATGCCCGAAGAAATGAGCGAGCCACAGAGAGGCCGGGTGAAGCTGAGCCCAGGACCAACCCCAAAATAATGAAAATGCTTGAGGAACTGACAAAGCGAGTAGAATCGGGGGAGAAGAAAATTGAGGCCAACGACAAAAAGGTGGAAACTTATAACTCTAGAGTCGATCAAATCCCAGGAGCGCCCTGATATTGAAAGGCCTGGACTCCAAGAAATTTGTCCAAAATCCTTTCACTCTGAGTGCAGCATCGAATCTAATTCCGAAGAAGTTCCATATGCCCGAAATTTCGAAGTATAAAGGAACCACATATCCTAATGAGCACGTGACCTCCTACACGTGTGCCATCAAATAAAATGACTTAGAATATGACAAAATCGAGTCGGTTTTGCTAAAAAGGTTCAGGGAAACCCTGTCAAAATGAGTGATGATATGGTATCGCAAACTTACCCCCAAATTCTACCGATTCGTTTGGTATGCTTGCAGATGCCTTTATGAAAGCGCATGCCCGGGCCATCAAGGTCAAAACCAAAAAATCAGATCTTTACAAAGTAAAACAAAGACATAACGAGATGCTCAGGGAGTCTGTATCAACGTTTCAAATAAAACGGATGGACTTGCCTCCGGTTGTATATGATTGGTCCATTCAGGTATTCACTTAAGCACCCGAAGCTCCTTGGCTTCGCAACAGCTGAAAAGAAAAATCTGATAGAGTACCCGACGGTGGCCAACGTCCATAACAGGTACGAGCCAAAAATCAGAGTCGAGGACGATCAGCTCGCAACCCCCTTTAGGTCCGTTTATCCCATCAGAACTAATGGCATGTCTAAGATAGTCGTGGATCATGAACTAAGACCGAATAGAGACCGGTATCAACTGTATAACAAGAACGAATGAGCAAACTGATCTAGGTGTAGCCCTACAAGAAATCAGAAGAGGAACGATCGAGGCTAGTTTCAGGGACTCATAAGTAAAAATGGTTTCGATAGGCCACTCGAGGCCAGACACCAAGGTTATCAGAATATAAGTTCAATATCGATGCTGCTAGCATCGTACCAGCCATCAGGCGTATCAAGGATTCCAAGTGGCCTCAGCTATTGCAGTCCAACCCCACCCAGAGAGACCCTAACCTAATGTGTAAGTATCATGGCACTCATGGCCGCTGGGCCGATGACTGTAGACAATTAAGAGAAGTGGCTTGGTTATGCAATAACGGGCATCTTTGGAAATTTTGGAGTAATCAAGCAAAAAATCACTTCAGGAAGAGGGACTCCAACAAACAGACCAAACAAGAAGAACCTCAACATGTCATCAACATGATCATTGGAGGAGTCGATGTCCCCCAGGGACTATTGCTAAAGCGCACTAAGGTGTCCATCGAAATGGGAAAAATGAACCCGAGAGTATGTCCCGAAGGAAACTATTTGGTTCAATGATGAGGACACTGAAGGCATCATACAACCGCATAATGATGCACTGGTAATATCTGTACTTATAAATAAATCTCGAGTTAAACGTGTGTTGATTGATCTTGGTAGCTCGGCCAACATCATCAGATCAAGGGTCACAGAGCAGTTGGGTCTACAAGACCAAATAGTGCCAGCAGTACGAGTTTTAAATGGATTCAACATGGCATGCGAAACTACTAAAGGGGAGATAACACTACCAGTGAACATCGCCAAACCATTCAAGAAGCAATATTCTATATGATCGAAGGGGATATGAGATATAATGCTCTATTTGGGAGACCATGGGTTCACAACATGAGGGCAGTGCCCTCGACACTACAACAAGTACTGAATTTTCCCGCATCGAGAGGAATCAAGACGACTTACAGAGAGCATCCGGCCGCAAAAGAAATGTTCGCAGTCCATTAGGTGGTCCCGATGTCCGCATTCTTGAAATCAAAGAACACAGAGTCAGTTAGGAAGGAAGATACTAAATAGCAATCATAGATACCGTCCTCGACCGAACAGGAGAAGTAAGGAGCAGGCAAGGATGATGACTACGGAGTCCCTAGGTCGTTCATCGCCCCCGATGATTCCGATGCCACCAAGTCAACGGTCAAGGAGCTGGAGCAAGTCGTGTTGATCGAACATTTTCCCGATCGGAAGGTGTGCGTGGGCATGAGGTTAGCTCCCGAGCTCAGGAAAAAACTCATTAAATTCGTTATAGCTAACATAGATTGTTTTGCTTGGACCCATCTACATATGACAGGGATCCCGCCAGAAATAACCACTCATAAACTGAGACTGGATCCAGAGTTACACCCGGTTAAACAAAAGAGGAGGCCTCAATCCGAATTCAAGCATGCATTCATTCAAGACGAGGTATCTAAACTCCTTAAAATAGGTTTCATTCGGGAAGTTAAGTACACAGATTGGTTAGCTAACATAGTGGCAGTATCTAAAAAGGGAAATAAATTAAGAATGTGCGTGGATTACATGGACTTGAACAAGGCTCGCCCTAAAGACTTTTTTCCTTTACCTAACATCAATCGCATAATCGATATGACGGCCGGGCACGAGATACTCAACTTTCTCGACGCCTATTCCGGGTACAACCAAATTCGAATGGACCCGGGCGATCAAGAAAAAACTTCCTTCATCTCTATATTCGGCACCTATTGTTATAACGTGATACTGTTTGGACTAAAGAACAATGGTGCCTCTTATCAACGCCTAGTAAACAGGATGTTCAAAGAACAAATAAGAAAATCAATGGAAGTTTATCTTGACGAGATGTTAGTTAAGTCCCTGCGAGCAGAGGACTATTTGAAACATTTGCAGGAGACCTTTGACATACTGAAGAGGTACAATATGAAGCTGAACCCAGATAAATGTGCGTTCGGGGTCGGATCCAGATAATTCCTTGGATTCACAGTGTCCAACGGCGGGATTGAGATCATTCCCGATAAAATCACAGCTATATAAGACATCACCATAGTGGACAGTGTCAAGGTCGTTCAGAGGCTAACCAGGTGCATAACCGCCCTGGGCCGATTCATATCGAGGTCCTATGACAAGAGCCACTGATTCTTCTCATTATTAAAGAAGTAGAACAACTTTTCTTGGACCCCGAAGTGCCAACAAGCTTTAGAAGAACTCAAACGGTACCTTTCGAACCCACCCTTGCTCCATACTCGGAAGGCGGACGAACAATTGTACCTTTACTTGGCAGTATCTGAGGTAGCGGTAAGGGGAGTCCTAGTCCAGGAAGAGGAAGGTATTAAATTTCCTATTTACTATGTAAGTAGAACCCTAGGGGAGGCCAAAACAAGGTATCCTCACCTGGAAAAATTGGCGCTCGCTTTGTTAAGCGCCTCCAGACAGTTAAAGTCGTATTTTCAGTGCCACCCCGTATGTGTCGTGAATTCTTACCCACTAAGGAACATTATGCACAAACCTGAGCTCTTGGACGGTTGGCCAAATTGGCCATAGAAATTAGCGGGTACGATATCTAATATCGACCCCGAACCACCATCAAATCACAAATTTTGGCAGACATCATGGCCGACTTTATGCCGGCCTTAATCCCCAGCGTCGAAAAGGAATTGTTATTAACCTCTGGGACTTCCTCGGGGATCTGAAACCTCTTCTGGACTCGGTATCGTGTTGAAGCCGCCTATGGGTAACATAGTTAGGCAGTCTAGTAGAACTGTGAAATTGACTAAAAATGAGGCAGAGTAAGAGGCCATGATTGCAGGTCTCGAATTGGCTAAAAGAATTAGGCCGAGGTGGTTGAAGCTAAGCACGATTCCCTCCTTGTGGTAAATCAAGTCAATGGGACTTTCAAAGTAAAAGAGGAATGAATGCGAAGGTATATGAACAAATTCCAGGTAACATTGTATCGATTCATGGAATGGACCCTACAACACGTG
This sequence comes from Nicotiana knightiana, assembly GCA_005239525.1. Lineage (NCBI taxonomy): Eukaryota > Viridiplantae > Streptophyta > Magnoliopsida > Solanales > Solanaceae > Nicotiana > Nicotiana knightiana. The sequence goes on along the minus strand of ML407704.1, from coordinate 9,259 downwards.
CCCCGAGATCAAAATGGTGTGGCCGATGCTCTGGCTAACTTGGGATCATTGGTTGATGACGATGAATTCAACTCAGTAACACTCGTACAACTCATGAAATCGGTAGTGGAAGAAGGCCATGCTGAAATAAACTCAACAAGTTTGACTTGGGATTGGAGGAGCAAATACATAGACTATTTAGAGATTGGGAAGTTTCCCTAGGATTCTAAATAATTGAGAGCCCTACGCACGAAGGCGGTTAGGTTCAGCTTGTCCGAAGGGACTCTGCTCAGAAGAACATTCGGTGGCCCACTCGCCATATTCTTGGGGACAGCAGACACCGAATATGTCTTAAGAAAAGTTCATGAAGGCACCTGCAGAAATCATTCGAGGGCGGAATCTTTGGTTCGAAAAATAATCATGGCAGGCTATTATTGGATCAACATGGAGAAAGATGCAAAGAACTTCGTACGAAATGCGACGGCTACCAAAGACACGCATCGATGATCCATCAACCCAAGCAGCTACTCCATTCGGTATTGTCCCCATGGCCGTAAATGAGTCGGGGAATGGACATCGTCGGTCCTATGCTGCGGGCACCTGGTAAGGATCTATTCATACTATTTATGACTGATTTTTTTCTAAATAGGTTAAAGCACAAGCATTCGAGAAAGTCCACAAAAAAGAAGTCACTGACTTCATTTGAGACCACATAATATGTCGGTTCGGGATACCGACCGAGATCGTGTGTGATAATGGGAAGCAATTCATCGGCAGCAAGGTAAATAAGTTTTTCGAAGACAACAAGATTAAAAAGATACTATCCACGCCCTATCACCCTAGTGGGAACGGACAAGAGGAATATACAAACAAGACCATACTCTTAAACTTGGAAAAGAGGTTGACAGATGACAAAGGGAAATGGAAGGAAATTCTGCCCGAAGTCTTGTGGGCGTACTGTACAAGTTCAAAATCTAGTACTGGGGCCACCCCATTTTATTGGTCTACAGTGCCGAAGCATTAATATCAGTTGAAGTGGGAGAACCGAGCTTCAGGTTATGATATGAGACCGAAGAATCAAACGGTGAGGCCATGAGTACGAGCCTGGAACTATTGGATGAGGCCACCCTAGTCCGGTTGGCCACCAAAAAAGCGGATAGAAAGATATTACAACCAAGAACCAGCCTCCGACACTTCATGATCGGGGACTTGGTGTAAGAAAAGTAACACTGCATACCTGAAACCCGAACATGGGGAAGTTGGGACCGAATTAGGAATGACCATATCGAGTCTTCAAAATTACCAGCAAGGGCTCGTACAAACTCGAAGCAAGAAATATTGCACAATTACCGAAAAACTGGAACGTGATGCACTTAAAGCGGTACTATTGCTAAGCTACGATCTCATTTACTTTTCTTTATAATATCATGAATCAATCTAACACTTGATGGCATCAGCCGAAGGAGAATGTGACTATTAGGATTGAAAGCATGTGTTGCATACTTTTTCCTTTGAACTGATTTTTTTCCCAAATGGGTTTTTCGGCAAGGTTTTTAACGAGGCAACAGTAAATCTTGCTAACTTAGACTGGAAGACCGGTTTTAAATCATAGTGGATGGACGCATCAACAATATCCGATCCCTCTCAAGATCGACCTCGAATACTGGGGCCATCACCCTCAGGTTAAACCGTTAAAGTTCTTAGCAAGGAAAGAAGAAAACTTTTGTACTTGGATAACTTAGGCTCGGTGGTTAGGATTTACTGTAAGGGCCAAACGGTCAAGTGATACATTCCCTCATAGGACACCTTAGCCATAATAAAAGCTTTTGCACGCTTCCGATCATGCAATTTACACACATAAATGAAAGAAAATTTCCACCTTGATGTTATGTATTTTGCCTCTTCAAACATCGAGCCTAAAGGCTACCCCTATTCGTGGACTATCGGGCATAAGGGCCACCCCTACTCGGGGGCTACTGAACCTAAGGGATATTCCTATTCGGGGAATATCAAGCCCAAGGTCTACCCCTACTCGGGACTATTGTCCGAAATAAATTCGGCAACTCGGGCTACCAAATCGCGGGGCAGAAAAATGGCAACCCTAAAAAACGGCTCGGAGACGTCCGAAGCTTGTAATCAGAACTTAAGGGCTTTAGAAAAATTCAAAACCTGCTAAAAGGTTACCCTTGGCAAAAGCATAATCTAAAATCACTCAAGCATCTTGGGAAAATTGTTGGTCACACCGAGTTTTCAAGGCCTCGAGCAAATAAAGTTGCATCGAAGCCGGGATCTTTTGGACGTAGAAAAAACAAACGACTTATCACTACATTCGATTCTATGCACATTAGAGATGTTTGCAAGAATAGAAACTATGAAAAGATGCTAAAAAAGTAAAGACTTGAAATTGCCAGAATAGGGAAATTCTATATATTCCGGAATGTATTTACAAAGGCCCAACAAAAACTGCCCCAAAATGAACAAATAATATACATAAAACAAAAACTAAAAAAGTTCTAAGGCATTCATGCCTGATCTTCACCGGAGCCCAACTCGTCATGAGAACCTACAGACCTTCGGACCCCCCCAGAATCTTCGGAGCCTTCGACACCTTCAGGATCAGAATATTTCTTTGCCTCGGCCTCAAGCTTTATTTCTTCCTCGATCTCGGCCGACGTATCGAAGCGTTGGGCCTGAATTTCTTCGAGGGTCTCCCTTCGAGACAGTCGCCTCACATATTAGGCATTGATCTTTAGGCGGGCCTCGATTGCTTCAACATCGGCCTTGTATTGGGCCACCATCTCCTCAACATCGGCAGAGGTTGTCTCCAGATTGGGCTTCATCGCCTCGTACTCTCTACCAAGGGCGTCATGTTCTACGACATCCGAGCTCAACTGTGCTTGGAGATCTTCGTTCAGCTGAGCCCGCTTGTTAGCTTTCTCTTTCGCCACCCGGATTGAACCTCTACCGATGTCAACTTTGTCTGGGTGGTTTCCTTCTCCAAATCCAGCAGATCCATCTTGCCATTCCACCTATCGGCCATGGCTTGGATCTCGTTCATCTCATTTTGGAGTTGGTCGACTTGTTCGATCTTCTGTTGGACCTGCGAGGTTTTACCGTTAGCCAATTTGACTAGTTCCTCATTTCTAACTTTGAAGACATTTACCTTTTCGACCAAGTCAGCATGATCCTGCCTCAGGGCCGATGCTTCCTTCACAGCCCCATCCTTCTCGGCTAGAAGGTCCTGTCTTGTTGCTCGTTGAGGAGCTTGTACTTATCCTTCTTTTGAGCTTGCTCATTGAGCTCGAGCTAAAGTTGATTGACCTCGACACGTCACCGGAAGAAGCTCTCGTGGTGAATTACCAAGGCCTACAAAACAATGGAAGTCATGAGGGATATCAACACCTAAGTAAAATTCAAATAGAAATAATGATTCATTACCTGGTTCAGTGCTAGTTGTGCCTCATTGAAAAGGAATGACACGTCTGTTTAACCAAAGAATTAGACCCTTTGACTAAAGCTTTTTTTAAAGATGAATACGGGTTACTCATAATCAAGATAAATGGAGAAAAATGAATAATAAATAATATTGCAGAAAAATAGAAGATCGAAGTTGATTGTATTCGAGAACCAGATGCCTTTACAAGCTGTATCCCCCTCCCTTATATAGGAGATTCTTATAACGTATGACTCTTGCTATGTTCCCTCATTAATGACTAATTATGACATTAATGAGGCGTTACAAAGGATAACGGTAATTGGGTTCGGTTATATAACGTTCGAGTAATCAATTGTGGGTCCTTGAATCTTCCCGTAGCTTTGTCTAGATTCATTCAGATCGTGCCTCTCTCTCATTTTGATCAAGTTGAGTTTCCCGTGGCTGATAAGTTCGTGGGTTTATTGAACCGTGCCTCTTTGTACCGTACCTCTTCAAAGAATCACATCCAGCTGTCGAGTTTTCCTGTGTCCACGTGTCTGGCTGAGTTGTCAAAAGTTGGCTTACGTGTGAAACTCTTTTTTACCAATACAGATAGTCCCCCCACTTACCATATATTTAACGATTAATATTTGGTAAGTGAATATTCATTTATGGCGGGAATATTTTGCCGCCGCTTTTCCTTGAATCATTGTATTCTTCTCTGTACCATAGGCGTCGTTTTTCACTTCCATTTAATGCTCATACCATGTGTCCTTTTTGGATTGGTTTTACATTAACTCAGTACCTTTTAGGGCTTTTTGCGGCTATGCCAGTCCCTAAGTGACATCTTCAATTATGACTTTTCATCATTATTTTCCTTTTTCTTCATGTTTGACGGTTGTCTTCAAGTATAAATACATGTTTTCTTTTCTTTGCTTCCACGAAACACTTTTCTAACTTTGTCTTTTGTAAAGAACTTTCTTCTTTGCCTTTGTAAACATGTCTTCTTCAAACCAACCTCAAAGAGTAATAAATATTGAAAGTTTAGCACCATCTTCTGCTCCGACTAGGAGTCGGAGGAGTGGTAGGCTTATAAGTCTAGGATCCACTCCTTCTAGGGGCTCCTCTTCTTCTCAGATAGTTCCTCCTCCTTCTACTAGATCTCCAATTTCTCCGAGATTTAGGGTTTCTCGGTCTTTGTCTAGAGGTAGAGGCGAACGCCTTCGTGGACCTGGAGTCGATGAAATTGTCCCTGCTGAGTTTGTTTTTGCTAGGGATAGTCAAGTTCTTGTAGATCAATCTTCTTCTCTTGATAGTGTCGAAAGATATCCAACCCTTATAACTGAGGGTCAGATTTCCCTTGTTCGTAGGGAGTGCTTTTGGAAGTCTGAATTTCCTGTCTATATTTCGAATAGTAATCAAAGAATAATGTCTTACAAGACGGGATATTCTTTTGTTTATACGTATCCTTTCACTTTAGTGTTTAGACTTCCCATTGACCTAGTTATAATTGAGTTCTACCATTTTTTCAATATCTGCTTAGGACAAGTTGGCCCGCTTGTGTGGCGAGTTGTCGCATGTCTTAGGAGTTTGGCTTCTTTAGCCTCGGTTCCTTTTACCTTCAACCATATTATTCACCTCTACTCTCCTACCTTATTTCGTGAATGGGTTTTTACTCTGACTGCTAGAAGCAAAAGAGTGCCGGTAACCCCCGGAGACGATAAGGATAGGGGATGGAATCTTCGGTATGTTGCTGTACCCACTGTTGGTTTAGTGGGTGAAGAAAATCTTCTTTTCCCTGAGAAGTGGAATCGCGCACGTGAGTATGATTTAGCTCATATTTAATTTTTCTTGTTTTAACTTGAGATGTTTTACTAACACCGTATCTATTTTTTCTTCTCTCAGCAATCATGAATACTATTGAGAATGTCTTCGGTATTCGTGATTGGGTAGAAAAATTGTTATCTGTTGCTCCTTCAGAAGAGAGATCTTGGAAGTACCTCGCTGGGAGGTACGGTTGGCAAGTAAAGACCCACGGTAAGGGAAGCTCTTGTTCTTGCTTCTTTCCTTACTCGAGTTTTTTTTTGTCGTTTAAATTTTTTCCCTTTTTGACAGGGCTCTCTGCTCGTGGGGTTTCATCTTCATCTATCCCGAAGATGTCCTTGGCTCAAGCCCAGGAAATTATTGTTGGTTCATCTTCCTCGAAGAGGAATATCAGTGAGTCTCGTTCCGTAGAAGAAGAAGAAGAGGGTTCTTTAGTGCACAGGCCACGGAGAAGGCGAATGGTTTTAGATGATGAGCTTACAGCCTTAACCTTGCCTTCCGTGTCAGTGATTGAGCCCCTTGTCCTTGATGATGTTTCACACTCCCCTATTCATGAGGGTGTTGATCTTGTTCCTGACGACTTCCCTCTAGCTGCTGTCTTTCCTGCTTCTTTGAGAGAAGCTGTTTCGTCTGTTCTTTTGGCTATTTCAACTTCTGCTGTGCCTGCTGCTTTGCCCGTGGCTTCTCCAGCTTTTCAACTCTCTATGCCTGCTGCTTTGCCCGTGGCTTCTCCAGCTCCTCAACCTTCCGTGCTTGTTGCTGTTCCATCTCTGCCTGCTTCTATGCCTTCCGTTAGGGAAGTAGGGTCTTCCAGCAGAGAGATGCGGCAAGTAGTAATAGAGGTTCCAGCTGAGGGAAACCTTTTCAAGAAGACGGGTGAGCCCGAAGTGTGGATGAAGCCTTTGATAGGTCCCTCTGAGAAATCAAAGCTAGCCAGCCACGGTGCTCTTACATGGGCCAATGAGGACATGCATACTTCTTTTAAGGTATGATGCAAGTTATCTTCTTTCACTCTCGTATATGAATTTACCATATCTGACTGGTTTATTTCTTGTAGATTAACCTTATAGGCATGGAGCTTATGAAGAGGATTTCAAACACGGACCAAGAGACAAGAGAGTTGCAGGCCGATGTTGATAATTGGAGAGCACAATACGATAGCTTAAGGATTGACATGGATGCTTTAGAAGAGGAAATGAGTACCTTGAAGCGGCAGATGAGACTCATGGCAGCAGAACTAGCAGTGGAGAGGGTTTCTTGCAGTAAAGCTGATAAAGATAAGAGTGTTCTCGAGTCTTCATTCGCGGAGCAGCTGTCCCGTGCCTCAGAGGAGATTAGAGACTTGAAGAACTTGTTGGGGGCAGAAGGAGGAATACTAAGGTGAGCTCGTGCAATCACTCACTCGTACTCAAGAAGATATTCGTAGGGCTTTAGACAAAGCTCAAACTTTAGAGGAGTCGATTTTTCCATTAAGGGCTGCCCATGAAGCTGCGGAGGCGGAGAAGGACGAGTTGAGAGCTGAGCTTCAAGTGTGGGCAAAGGATTATGAAGATTTGGAAGAGGTGTCTGCTGTCGATGTGAGTTGGGCGTATATGAATTCTCGCCTTGACACATTGATGAAAATGAGTCAAGAGGGTTTTGACCTTAATGCTGAAATAGCCAAAACTAAGGAAGCCATGGAGAAGGCTCAACAGGGTCATAACCTCTCTTCACCTGATGGTGAGATTCCAGCCGCTCATGCCTCTTCATCCCCAGTTGCTCCCGCTCCTTCTGCCACTGAATTCAACCCCTCTCTTGAAAAGATTTAGTTGGTTTATCCCTTTTTTTTATTTGTATCAATTGGTGGTTACCCCCCAGTCCCATCGGGGGTAAATTTGGATTTCCTTTAAGTCCCCAAATGACAACTTAGGGGCACCACAATGTATATATAAAAATTTTACATGGCTAAGTATAAGTTAATACTTAGTTTTAGCCGTTTTAATATATAAATGTTAGTTCGACTTTTGTTGAGTTTCTGTTTTACTCTTTAAGTCTTTTGCATGCTTCATTTTTTTAAGGTTTTAATTTTACCTTCGAGTTTTGCATGTGGAATGCTTTAGACTACTCGTACCTTTTTAATAATAGGCACGGTGTTATATTAAATGTGCGCCTTTTTGTAATAGGCATAATTTATGGAAGAGAGCCCTTTATAATTGACATGAAGAAGACGTCTCAACTTCATGATAATGCAATAGAGTGATAGGAATTTTACACATGTTTAAGAATGTTTCCAAGGAAAGTTTTTTGTTTGAACTTCCATGACATTTTACATGTGTTTGATTATCGTCTAAAACTCACGTTTGCAACTGTTTTTTTAACAGATTTGATATACTCTTGTATTTCGTAACTGTTTTTCATAGGTAACAGTTTTACAATATTAATACAAGGAAACAACTATTTTTTACTAGTAATAGTTATTATAAAGATTGGAGTTTTTACCCGCAACTGTTTTGGAAACAGTTTTCTAATAAGTACGAGGGAAATGTTTTCTTATTCGTAAATATTTTTATTTGATAACAGTTTCTTGAACAAATACAAGGATTTAGATCTTTCATCCATAACTGTTTTATTTGAGAACAGTTTTTTGAATGAGTACATTGATAATGATCTTTTACCCTTAACTGTTTTTGTTACAACATCTTTGAATAAAGATGTACATTTCTTTCTCGTGACTAATATTTTGCCTTTCAACCTGAATATGTTCGAAGGTTTTTGCTTTTTACATTAGGCTTTGTATTTGTATGGCTCTTTTGATTTTCTTTTGATTCTTCTTGTGTCACTTGTCTCGTTGGGTAGATGGGTCTTCAGGCTCGAGCTTTTGACTTTCTGATAGTCTTCTTTGCTTCGTCTTAGCCTTCCATACTGTATAGTCCCCCAAGTGTTTGA
>ML407703.1:0-33524 GCA_005239525.1 Nicotiana knightiana | reverse complement strand
AATATACAGTTGCAGTTGAAGAAATGCAAGACAAATTCAAAAAATATTTATTTCCAATTCCTCTGGTTTACTTAATTGGCGATGTTTTAAATCCTTCTATTAAGATGGCTGATTGTCACCAATTAATCAATGCTTTATATACTTACATGGAGGTTGGAGCAACTGAAACCCCAGATATTTTTGCTTGTATGAACAAACTAAATGATAATTTACAACAATTATATAATAATTATGCAAGTATAGTTGATTCTGTTGCTGTTAATGCCAATGTTAATCCCACTATGCAGTGTGCCACTTCTTCAGGTTCCACTACTTTGAATGATGATGAAATAGTTGATAGTTATAATATTTTTTCTACATTTGCTACAACTCAAACCAGTAGCAGAAACATTGATGAACTTCAATTCTACTTGCAGAAGCAAAAGGAGATTCGCACAAAGGAATTTTCAGCGTTGGGATGGTGGCGTGAGAATGAAAAGCAATTTCCTGTTCTTTCTGCTATGGCTCGGGACGTGCTGAATGTGCCAATTTCAACTGTTGCATCAGAGAGTGCATTTAGTCAAGCAAGACAACAACTAGGAGACACCCGTCACTCATTGGGAAGCAATGCTTTGGAAGTTTTAGTATGTTTCAGAGATTGGATTAGATCGGAACGAAGAAATCAAGGACGTGAAGATGTTGATAGCCCAGAAGACGAGGAACTTGGAGATATATTAACACATGGTAACCCATCTGAATTTAACACTCCAGAAGAAGGACAATCAGTTCATATTGATTATGAAGAACTTACAAGGGTAATGCAAAACCTTTGAATTTACTGCTTGTCGAATTTAGTACTTAGTTGTAACTTGTAAGAGTTGAATTTTGAAGTTTGAAATTTGAAAATTGATAATTTGAAATACATGTTGCACTTGCAATTTATAAGTGTATTTTTTTCCATAATCATTGTTATCTTTATATATTTTACTTTATATTTTATATAAATTACAATACATATACAAAAACTTGAAAAAAAAAATTTAAAAAGACTGAAACCCGGCCCTGCCCGGCCCGGCAGTACCCCTACCCGCACGGGTTCATTTTTACCCGAATAAGCCCCAACCCGTTAAACCCGTTAACAATTAACCGGTAAGAACCCGTAACCGCAACCCGTCCGGTTAAAAAAAAAATGTAACTGGCCCGGCCCGGCCCGGCCCGCCCGTTAGACACCCTTAGTTTTTGATAATGATAATAAATGAAATCGATGAAGGTTCTATATATACATGATTAACAAGTTTGTTTGTTTGGTATTGTTGGATATTTTTGATAGTTTCTAGAACTTATGGGTATAAGTTACATTTCATGTTTTTTCAAAAAAAAAAAAATGAAATATGTTTTGAAAAACTATGTCCACAAAGATTTTCACCTTCAAACCAAACTTCACCCAAATCAATTTTTTTAAAACAAATTTTTGAATGTATGACCAAATGATAGCTAAATCTCATCGAATATCACTCTTACTTTTGATTAATAATAATGTTAAAACTTTGAGATATGGAAAGACATGACAAATATAGAGGAATTTTCAGAAATCACTATTGTTTAGTGGCTATTAACTTTCTATAGCTACCATATACATAATTACTTCCTTTAGCGACAATTCAGTTATCACGGTAGTGTATTAGCTGTATTCGCGTTGTTGTACTCATGAATACAACAGCAAAAAGTGCCTAAGAATCAGGGTAGTCCAGTTGTACATGCATGCATTCACATGTATTCGCGCTGTGTATTATGAATACATCAGCAAAAAAGGCCTAAAAGCATGGCAGTCCAGCTGTACGCGCAGGTATTCACATGTATTCGTACCATGTATTCATGAATAAAGCAACAAAAATTGGCTAAAATCAGGCAGCCCAGCTGTACGCGCATGTATTTCATTGTATTCGCGTTGTTGTATTCATGAATACAGCAGTAAAAGTCGCCTAAAATTAGGACAATCTATCTGTATGCGCATGTATTCACGTTGTTGTATTCATGATTACAACAACAAAAAGTGTCTACAAATCAGGGCAGTCCAGTTGTACGGGCATGTATTCACATGTATTCGCGCCATGTATTCATGAATACAACAACAAAAACCGCCTAAAATCAGGGCAGTTCAGTTGTACGCGCATGTATTCACATGTATTCGCGCTGCTGTATTCATGAATACATCAGTAAACATCGCCTAAAATCAGGACATTCCAGCTGCATGCGCATGTATTCACATGTATTTCCGCTGTTGTATTCATGAATACAGCAGTAAAAATCGCCTAAAATCAGGGCAATCCAGCTGTATGCGTATGTATTCACATGTATTCGCACCATTGTTCATGAATACAGTAACGACAATCACCTTAAAAATAGGTACGTCCAGCTGTCTAAGAGACGAAAAACATAAATAGCGTGTTTCATGCCTCAATGGTAAGTATATACCATAAATACTTATTTTGCTATAAAATATAAAAGGCAGCTATAGAAAATAATATTTAAAAATTATTTTAATTTATAGTAAATAGGGTGTATACATTTGCTATAGGAGGTAAAATATCCACAAATATATAGACCAATATTTGGGGCATGTTTTGTTTGTACAATTTTGTTTTGTTGAATTGGTTTAGAGCTTGTTTGGATGGTTGTTATTCATCATTTTATAATGTATTGTATTGTGTTGCATTATATTGTATTATATCATTTTATAAATATAATGTTTGGATAGATTATATTTTGTGTTGTTGTTAAATAATATTTTGATGTCTTGTTTGACCGTATCACATTATACTGTAACTGATAAGTTTACCAAATACCCTAAATTGTTTAAATATTAAATTTATCAAGATTTTGCATAAATATAATTTAAGAAAATCTCTTTCTGCTAATTTATTACCAAATATGTCTTGTAAATAGATTGAGCAATTAATTAAATTCATGCAAATTCTAACAAAATTAGGAATTTTACGCTGGATTTGGAAGTGGCGAAAGTTCTGGAAAAAAAAAGGATAAAGACAAAACAGGTTATAGGTGGGAGATTTGGAGTTAAATAAAAAAAAAGGTAAAAGGTAAAATAGAATTAGGGAGTAATAAGTTAAGATATAATTGGAAAGAAAAATAGGAAACAGTTCCACCACACCAAATCGGTTGTATCAAAAAATAGAATATTTCATTGTTACGGAACAATGAATTTAACAATACAATACAATCAATTTTAATGAAACAATCAAAACAAACATTATTTTGGGATAACAATACAATACGGTACAATGGGTAATAACCCTCCAAACAAACTGTTAAGGTTGATAGTAAATTTCTTTTCTTATTAAGTTTATCACATCAGATAATTATCAGTATCCAAGTTAAACTCGAAATGTTAAAAAAAAAGTGATTAATTTTTAAAATTAAACAATCACAGTCATATTTATACTCAAATTATTAAAATAAAATATCAAGGCACTTACCAAATCAAAACAAGCAATTAAATATATAAAGAAGTCAAATAACGTTAGGTAACATATTGTCTTTTTCAAAGGACTTTTGATTGGGTTATGGTGCCAACCAGTCTCACCAAATAAGTATTAAGGAAGGCTTAGTACATAATAGTCTAAATTGCGCGGGCATCCTATTTGGTCGTCCCCATTTAATCTAGATCCGCTTTTTTAAAAACTTTTAATTTGTAACCACTTTTTAAATAATTTCAGTTCCCTTTTCCTCGCTGAGCTGAAGTTCGCCAGTTAAGCTGAAGTTCGCCAGTTACAAAGACAAAACTTCAGCATACGGGGCTGAAGTTCCCCAGTTACCAATGAAGTTCCCCAGTTACAAAGACAAGAACTTCAGCTCTAGAGCTGAAGTTCCCCAGTTACAAAGAAAAAAACTTCAGCTCTAGAGCTGAAGTTCCCCAGTTACAAAGACAAAACTTCAGCATACGGGGCTAAAGTTTCCCAGTTACAAAGACAAAACCTTCAGCTCTAGAGCTGAAGTTCGCAAGCTACTTCAGGCCCGCCTACTAGAATGCTGAAGTTTTGTCTTTGTAACTGGGGAACTTCAGCTCTAGAGCTGAAGTTCGCAAGCTACTTCAGGCCCGCCTACTAGAATGCTGAAGTTTTGTGTGATTGCCTTTGCTACTTCAACCCCGTATACTGAAGTTATGTGAAAAACAGATACACTTTTAATTTTTTTTACAAAGCGAATATAAATTAAAACGTGACACAAAAAGCGAATACGAATGCAAAAACCCCTACAAAATAATGCAGTAGTTGGTAATTAAAGAAACACAAACATACTACCGAACTATCACATTATAATAAATTGTTGAATAGCTAAATTGAAAACTCACGAATTGATGCATCATTATATTATATCCTTCCACTTATTTATCATGCTAAATAATTAGGTTTGGCTCCTAATCAAAATTTATAGATTGAAAAATCACTTTTTCAAAACATTAGCACACAAGGTTGTGATCTAATTACCATCTACAAAAACCTTTTCTATGACTATAATTAATGAAGTTTTTGTTATCAACTGTATTTGTAAAATAATTCTGGAGAAGATAAAATAACATATAAAAAGAAATATAAACAAAACATAAGTTAATCTGAGCCCATTGAATTAAAAGTGTTTCCTTAAGGAATTTAATCCCCTCCTAGTACCCAAGGTTGTGGATTATTTCCTCCCACGATAGAACGAATTACACATTGGTGTAGCGGACCTCAAACCCCAGTGTTTCAACGAGCACAATAGTCGGTAGAAAATCACACTCACTGTTGCTTTCTTTGAAGTTAAAACAATGCAGAAGAAATGAGGAGAACTCAGAAAATCATATGGAAAATCTAAGAGAATGGACTGGTATTTATAGCCAATGTAGAGCTCAAATTGAAAATGTGCAACTCTTCATAAGGGTTGTTTATGTAAAACGACCATAACATAAATGGATATTTACGCAACAATAAACCGGGAAGTCAAAACGCGCGAATAAATTTGGTCCAAAAAATTAATCAATCAATTGACCGAATCCGAATCCGAATCCGAATCCGAATCTGTCACGACCCAAATTTCCCTCTGTTGGGTATCGTGATGGCACCTAGTCTTAGGGACTAGGCAAGCCTAACATTTCCACTGAACAACAACAATAATGTAGAATTATAACAGTCTCAATATAGACATCTTGACAGAGTTTACAATTTCTCAAAACCCGATAAATACAAGTCATAAGCTCTACGAAATCCTTCTATCAAATCTAAATACAAATGTCTAGGAATGAGTAAGTACAGTTGAATAGAGTAAAATAGGAAGTTGACTCCGAAGCCTGCGAACGCAGCAACAGGTTACCTTGAGTCTCCTCAGCAACGATCTGCGCAGCTACCAACAACCATAACCAGAAGCTGCACAAAAAAATGTGCAGAAGTGTAATATGAGCACACCACAACAGTGCCCAGTAAGTATCAAGACTAACCTCGATGAAGTAGTGACGAGGACTAGTCAAAACACCACCGGTCTAATAAGTGAAAAAGGCATAGATGTATAAATGACCAAACCAAAATGCCTATCTAAAGATTTCTCAATGTAATTAACAATACGAACGACTAATACGGAAGAAAATTCAATAATCACGATCAACGGACAGCATGATAGGAATACACAAAGGGAATGGAAGAGATGCAATCCAAATGGCGGGAACTACCACCTAAGAAAAACACAAGTAATTCAGCACTACATCAATTTATTCACGTCAAGCCTTAGCCAATGACTCAATAAAACTGGTCAAACTTTCGAGTGAAAACCTTTAAATCGTGAGTTCATTTTGAAAAACTTTAAAGATATAATAATTTCGGAATAGAGAAATTTCTTCTTTGAAACATACTTTCTCTGAATATATATTTATATAGTTTTATAAAGAGAAATCTTTATAACATAGTCTCTTCAAATACAGGGTGTTCACATACACTTTCCCAAATACTGCTTTTTCAAGTATCTTCAAAATATGTGATGTTCAAAATATATTTTTCCAAGTACTGCCCTTTCAAACATCATCAAAACACGTACTCTTCAAAATATATTTTCCCAAGTACTGCTCTTTCAAATATCATCAAAGCACGTGATGTTCAAAATACATTTTTCCAAGTACTGCTCTTTCAAATATCATCAAAGCACGTGATGTTCAAAATACATTTTTCCAAGTACTGCTCTTTCAAATATCATCAAAGCACGTGATGTTCAAAATACATTTTCCCAAGTACTGCTCTTTCGAATATCATCATTCTACAAGACAAATGTTTTTCAAATGTACTTTCGGAAAGAAGTCCTTTAGACATAGCTTTTCTTGGAGATAATTGCTTTTCAGCTATACTTTTCAATATATATATTTATATATTTCGATTAAAATCTCCTAAATCATAAAACTACCGGAACTCTGTCCGCCACTCAGAATTTGTCATGCAATGCAGTACATGGGGAAAGCTCCCGGATCTCTGTCCGTAGTCCAAATTTAAATATGTGATGCAGTACAAGGGGGAAGCTCCCGAATCTCTGTCTGTAGTCCCAATTTAAATATGCGATGCAGTACAGGGGGAAAGCTCACGGATCTCTGTCCGTAGTCCCAATTTAAATATGCGATGCAGTACAGAGAGAAAGCTCCCGGATCTCTGTCCGTAGTCCCAATTTAAATATGCAATGCAGCCACTGAGGAAAACAACCAGAATGCTTCAGAAAACAACATACATTGCCACAACCGGCGCGAAAGCAAACAAGGCCGAACGCAACGTGCGATGAGCAAATCAATACAAAAGCTTAATTCACAAAAGTAGTAACAACTCGCTCAAATAAGAAGCAGCCAATGAGAGGAATGCCAAACACACAGAGAGAACAACATAACAAGGGGAAGACAAGACAAATATGGCAACGATTCTATACATTCAAGTTCGCAACCAAGAACCAAATCATCCCGACAAGGGAATCAGCTATAACCAATCTCACTTAGACAATTAGCTTCATCGAGTAAACTAAGTTCGAACAATGCTCAGTAAAGAGGCAGCATATGAAGGAAGACATAACATAACGGTAAGAAAAATAAAGTCTTCATTTAAGTCAATTAAGATCATATAAGAAACAAGGAATGCTAGGAAAGTACTTCTAACTTGAACAGGAGGAGATGAGATTAGAAATCACGAATTCAGATATAACAAGTTCAATTCATATATGGGGAACATAAGGACCCAAAAATCCTTAAAGGGAAATCTATTTTCAAATAAGTTCGAGTACACACTCGTCACCTCGCGTACGCGGACTACAATTAACATTGAAGACTCAATCCTAGGGGTAGTTCCCCCACACAAGGTTAGGCAAGATACTTACCTCAAAGACGACAACCCGGTACTCAAAAAGAGACTTCTCGAGCGGGAAGGCCTCCGGACGGCTCAAAATCAACTAAAAGACCTTCAAAATACATATAAAACGTATAAGGAATGATTCCGAATAATAAAGTTTCAATCTTTACAAATTTATAAAAATCGACCCAAAAGTCAACCCCCAGGCCCGCACCTCGGAACCCGACAAATTTTATATATTCTGATTACCCATTCCGATACGAGTTCACCCATACTAAATTTATCCAATCCCGATAAAATTTGGTCATTCAAATCATGAATTTTCATTTTTGAAGTTTTCTTTCAAAACCCACAATCCCCTCAACCCAAAATACAATTTAAATGATAAAAACAAGAACTAATTCATGAAATATATTTAATTCTAGTGGAAGAACACTTACCCATTCGATTTGTGTGAAAATCCCTCAAGGAATCGCCCAAAATCGAGTTCTAGAAGTCAAAATATGTTTAAAATGGTGAAACCCCCGATTTTGGAAGCTTATATTCTGCACAGGTATTTAAAGCATCGCGATCGCGAGACTACGTATGCGATCACGTAGAGTAAAATATTATTGGCCAGAAATGATTCTGTGCGATCGCGAAGGAACATCTGTGATCGCATATAAGGAAATATATGCTGCCTCAATGCTACACTACGCGATCGCGAAGCACGGAATGCGATCGCGTAGAAGAATGACCTGATGCCCACAGATGGATTCACTATGGGGTCGCGTGCAAGTGGAAGCGAACGTGAAGAAGAAAAGGATGGAATTCCACGATCGCGAATGGATCTATGCGATCGCGATTAAGAAAAACTGGGTGTTCCAAATTGATACAATGCGATCGCGCCTCAGCCTTAGCGATCACATAGAAGGAAAGGCAGCAGACAGAACAGCAGTGCCAAAAAGGAGAAAAATGACCCGAAGCCTATCCAGAACACACCCGGAGCCCTCGGAACCCCGTCCAACCACACACACAAGTCATATAACCTAACACGGACTCGCTCGATGTTTCAAAACATATACAATAATACTAAAATGATGAATCAAACCAAAAATCAAATTTAGGAATTTTCACAACTTCAAATATCAAGACTCGCGTCGAAACCTATCAAATCAACCCGGAAAGACATGAAATTTTGCAGACAAGACCTAAATGACAAAACGGATCTACAGCTACTCTTGGAATTCCATTCTGAGTCTGATATCAAAGTTTCACCTATCGGCCGAAATCGCCAAAATTTTAACTTCCGCCAAATTACCTCAAATCACTCTACGGACTTCCAAAACCAATTTCGGACACACGCCTAAGTCCAAAATCATCATACGAAGCTGTTGACATTAACCAAAACTCATTCCGAGGTCGTTTACACAAAAGTCAAACCTCCGATCAACTTTCATCACTTAAGCTTCCAAAACTAAAAAATTTCTCCCAATTCGACTCCGAATTACCCGGTAACTGAATCTAACCACGCACGCAGGCCGATATACACAACTTGAAGATGTTTATGACTTTCACCACCGAACGGAGCTTAAATTCCCGAAACGACCGGTCGAGTCATCACATTCTCCCCCTCTTAAACAAATGTTCGTCCTAGAACGTGCCAAGATTCACCTTGAACTCTTCCACTCACTGATTTCAACTTCCAACACACACCTGCAAGTGACCCCACGTCACCCCAAGCTACATAAGCCTGATGACACCATCACAACTGCAATTTAACCTTCCTATTACCACCGATAAGCCTCATACCTCTACTTTCCCATCTTCTACTCATTTATAAAGGACCCAATCCTAATTCCATATCCGACATTATCCTCTAACAACTGCATCGACTCATGACTACCCCCATAAGGTACGACCAGACCACATAGCATATCACCCATAGGCTGAAATAACACTTTTGATCATAATAGCTGCCCGAAATCAACTCAACATTGGCAATTAGCCCCACATCTGAACGGACTCTGTTCCAAACCCAATAATACTGATAATGATGCAATAAACACGAAGATGTCATTATTAAACACCCGAATTACCAATCCACAACTAACACCACCGGGCACACATCCCGCAAACTGGACTAAAGAAGCACATAACGAAATGGCTGAGTAGGAAAGATAGAAGCATATATAAAGGTACTATCAAACAAGCCCATAGGTATAACTCTCTATCGATACCGACTTACCAAAAGCAATATAACAAGAGAGAAGCAAAGCATATGAACAATCACAACGATGCCATCCTGATAAAAATCCCACCGCGGTGCTCAGCCCGGTCCAAACATATCAAATTACAAGGAATCACGAGAGTCTCGCCCTCAAATCTACGGCACATGTCGAATATATATCATACCAATAGAAATCTCCCGCTAATTCATCTCGGCTAACAAAATCATAGCGCTCGCTTAGTCACATCTCAATGGAGTATCAAATCACAGCTCAAAAACAAAATACTCAGGAGAATCACATAAAGCTTACCACGAAGGACGGCATGGACTCACTTCCAGTTTCACCCCTAGAAAGGATGAATAAAACAATGATAGACACGACTACTACTCATAGAATCTCCCAACAGGAGCAAGCACAAAAATAGAGTGCAATACATGAAACTCACTTATAAATGAGACAACAATAATGGGAACTCGTCCTGATCAACAGGACTATAGTGAAATACAATGGTACCCCACTTTGGCACATCAAGCCATACCTGGGTGATGATATCTGGAACGACGGCCTCTAGCCTACTATATGCAACACATCAACGGGTTGGGGTCTCCCCCTCTTAGGCGCCTTCTATCCACCCGAACACCCTGCTATAACTCTCCCACCTGAATCCTGGAAAAATTTCTTACCCTGTGGCTAACATCTCCACACTGAAAAAAATCTCTCTGCCGATGTGGCTGTGGAAGACATACGATACGGATCCTCGGAGACCCATGAGTATCTGAAACGCTCCCATGCGAAGCTGGTAATGCAACTAAACTGGTTGACCCACGATTCTCTACCGTGCCTGAGTCCCTCAATAAATCTATGGACTCTCCCTCTAACTGAAGCAACCAAGTGAGGTGTATATCTGGCCAACTCATTGAATCTGACGGCGTACTCCAATGGTGACATAGCGCCCTGACACATCTGCTCAAACTCTGTGCGTTGTACATCCCGGCGGAACTGAGGTGCGACCTCCCTCAAAACATCTCCAAAAACCGAATCCATGCTAGTAAGGCTAACTCGGCCAGGCTACCCCAAATCATATGCCGCCACCACCGATCAATCCACTACTATGGACCTGAACGTGACAAAAGCAATCTCGCTCATCTCCACAATACCCGAAGTACGAAGAATATGGTGACGCTCCTCCAGAAAACCCTAGGCATCACCTGCCGCCAATCCACTGAAATATAGAAGGGTGGTACTTCCAGTACCTCTAAATCCCAAGGTGCTCCACCTCCGATGTTGCTGTTCTAACCGCGGGCTGAACTGAAACCACATGTCGTACTGCCATGACAACTGGAACTTGACCAATATTATCTCGCTGCTCCAGAGTGTAGACGGTGGTAATTTGAACTCCTCCCTTGATCTGTGAAGCAACTGGTGCACTAGAATCAACCCGGCCTGAGTCGATATACCAATTGTAGTCAAACTGCGCTCCGGTCTTCTGAAGTCCGGGGTAGAAACAGGCACCCCCAGTACCTGCCCCCTAACTAGGACTACTGGCGACTCCTCAACGGCTGCTCTGGTAGGCATCTTAATTGCGACACGTACTCCTCGTTGACCTATGTCTCTGACCCTTGCTTCGGGGTAACATCATCCGGAACCGCCGCTCGTGTCCTCACCATTGGTGAGAGAATGGAACGATAATTTCAAACTTTAAGATCAATGAACTCGCACGATAGGAATGAAGGAAGTGAAATTGTCCTGATAGTTCCGTAGCCTCTCGAAGATAAGTACAGACGTTTCTGTACGAATCCGCAAGACTCTACGAAACCCGCTTATGACTCGTAGCACCTATGAACCTAGAGCTCTGATACCAACTTGCCACAACCCAAATTTCCCTTCGTTGGGTATCGTGATGACACCTAGTCTTAGGGACTAGGTAAGCCTAACATTTCCACTGAAAAACAACAATAATGTAGAATTATAACAGTCTCGTTATAGACATCTTGACAGAGTTTACAATTTCCCAAAACCCGGTAAATACAAGTCATAAGCTCTATGAAATCGTTCTATAAAATCTAAATACAACTATCTAGGAATGAGTAAGTACAGTTGAATAGAGTAAAACAGGAAGGTGACTCCGAAGCCTGCGAACGTAGCAGCAGGTTACCTTGAGTCTCCTCAGCAACAATCTGCGCAGCTACCAACAACCATAACTTGAAGCTGCACACAAAAATGTGCAGAAGTGTAGTATGATCACACCACAACGGTGCCCAGTAAGTATCAAGACTAACCTCGGTGAAGTAGTGACGAGGACTAGTCAAAACACCACCAGTCTAATAAGTGAAAAAGGCATAGATGTATAAATTACTGAACAAAAATGTCTATCTAAAGATATCTCAATGTAATTAACAATACGATCGACTAATACGGAAGAAAATTCAATAATCACGATCAACGGACAACATGATAGGAATACACAAAGGGAATGGAAGGGATGCAATCCAAATGGCGGGAACTACCACCTAAGAAAAACACAAGCAATTCACCACTACATCAATTTATTCACGTCAATCCTTAGCCAATGACTCAATAAAACTGGTCAAACTTTCGAGTGAAAACCTTTAAATCGTGAGTTCATTTTGAAAAACTTTAAAGATATAATAATTTCGGAATAGAGAAATTTCTTCTTTGAAACATACTTTCTCTGAATGTATATTTATATAGTTTTATAAAGAGAAATCTTTATAACATAGTCTCTTCAAATACGGGGTGTTCACATACACTTTCCAAATACTGCTTTTTCAAGTATCTTCAAAATACGTGATGTTCAAAATATATTTTCCCAAGTACTGCTCTTTCAAATATCATCGAAACACGTGATTTTCAAAATATATTTTCCCAAGTACTGCTCTTTCAAATATCATCAAAGCACGTGATGTTCAAAAAACATTTTCCCAAATACTGCTCTTTCAAATATCATCAAAGCACGTGATGTTCAAAATACATTTTCCCAAGTACTGCTCTTTCAAATATCATCAAAACACGTGATGTTCAAAATATACTTTCCCAAGTACTGCTCTTTCAAATATCATTATTCTGCAAGACAAATGTACTTTCGGAAAGAAGTCCTTTAGACATAGCTTTTCTTGGAGATAATTGCTTTTCAGCTATACTTTTCAATATATATATATATATTTATATATTTCGATTCAAATCTCCTCAATCATAAAATTACCGGAACTCTGTCCGCCCATCAGAATTTTTCATGCAATGCAGTACAGGGGAAAGCTCTCGGATCTCTGTCCGTAATCCCAATTTAAATATGTGATGCAGTACAGGAGGAAAGCTTCAGGATCTCTGTCCGTAGTCCCAATTAAATATGCGATGCAGTACAGGGGGAAAGCTCCCGGATCTCTGTCCATAGTCCCAATTTAAATATGCAATGCAGCCACTGAGGAAAACAACCAGAATGCGACAGAAAACAACATACATTGCCACAACTGGCGCGAAAGCAAATAAGGCCGAACGCAACGTGCGATGAGAAAATCAATACAAAGGCTTAATTCACAAAAGTAGTAACAACTTGCTCACAAGAAGTAGCCACTGAGAGGAATGCCAAACACACAGAGAGAACAACATAACGAGGGGAAGACAAGACAAATATGGCAACGATTCTATACATTCAAGTTCTCTACCAAGAACCAAATCATCCCGGCAAGGGAATCAGTTATAACCAATCTCACTTAGACAATTAGCTTCATCGAATAAACTAAGTTCGAACAATGCTCAGTAAATAGGCAGCATATGAAGGAAGACATAGCATAACGGTAGGAAAAATAAAGCCTTCATTTAAGTCAATTAAGATCATAAAAGAAACAAGGAATGCTAGGCAAGTACTTCTAACTTGAACAGGAGGAGATGAGATTATAAATCACGAATTCAGATATAACAAGTTCAATTCATATATGGGGAATATAAGGACCCAAAAATCCCTAAAGGGAAATCTATTTTTAAATAAATTCGAGTACACACTCGTCACCTCGCATACGCGGACTACAATCAATATAGAAGACTCAATCCTAAGGGGTAGTTCCCCCACACAAGGTTAGGCAAGATACTTACCTCAAAGACGACAATCCGGTACTCAAAAATAGACTACTCAGGCGGGAAGGCCTCCGGAACGCTCAAAATCAACTAAAACAACTTCAAAATACATATAAAACGTATAAGGAATGATTTCAAATAATAAGGTTTCAATCTTTGCAAATTTATAAAAATAGACCCAAAAGTCGACCCCTGGGCCCACACCTCGGAATCTGACAAATTTTATAAATTCTGATTACACATTTCAATACGAGTTCACCCACACTAAATTTATCCAATCCCGATAAAATTTGGTCATTCGAATCATGAATTTTCATTTTTGAAGTTTTCTTTCAAAACCCACAATCCCCTCAACCCAAAATACAATTTAAATGATAAAAACAAGAACTAATTCATGAAATATATTTAATTCTAGTGGAAGAACACTTACCCATTCGATTTGTGTGAAAATCCCTCAAGGAATCGCCCTCAATCAAGTTCTAGAAGTCAAAATATGTTTAAAATGGTGAAACCCCCGATTTTGGAAACTTATATTCTGCCTAGGTATTTAAAGCATCGCGATCGTGAGACTACGTATGCGATCACGTAGAGGAAAATATTATTGGCCATAAATGATTCTATGTGATCCCGAAGAAACATTTGTGATCGCATATAAGGAAATATATGATGTCTCAACGCTATACTACGCGATCGCGAAGCACGGAATGCGATCGCGTAGAAGAATGACCTGATGCCCACATATGGATTCATTATGGGATCGCGTGCAAGTGGAAGCGAATGCGAAGAAGAAAAGGATGGAATTACACGATCGCGAATGGATCTATGCGATCGCGATTAAGAAAAACTGGGCGTTCCAAATTGATACAATGTGATCGCGTCTCAGCCTTCGGATCGCATAGAAGGAAAGACAACAGACATAACATCAATGCCAAAAAGGAGAAAAATGACCCAAGCCTATCCGGAACACACCCGGAGCCCCCGGGACCCCGTCCAACCACACACACAAGTCATATAACCTAACACGGACTCGCTCGAGGTTTCAAAACATATACAATAACACTAAAACGATGAATCAAACCAAAAATCAAACTTAGGAATTTTCGCAACTTCAAATATCAAGACTCGCGTCTAAACCTATAAATCAACCCGGAACGACATGAAATTTTGCAAACAAGACCCAAATGACACAACGGATCTACAGCTACTCTTAGAATTCCATTCCGAGCCCGATATCAAAGTTTCACCTATCGGCCGAAATCACCGAAATTCTAACTTTTGCCAAATTACCTCAAATCACTCTACGGACTTCCAAAACCAATTCCGGACACACGCCTAAGTCCAAAATCATCATACGAAGCTGTTGACATTAACCAAAACTCGCCGAGGTCGTTTACACAAAATTCAAACCTCCGGTCAACTTTCATCACTTAAGCTTCCAAAACGAAAATTTTTCTCCCAATTCGACTCTGAACTACCCGGTAACTAAATCTAACCACGCACGCAAGTCGATATACACAACGTGAAGGTGTTTATGACTTTACACCACCGAACGGAGCTTAAATTCCCGAAACGACCGGTCGGATCATCGCAGAATCCGAGCCTAGCCGGGCTAGCGACGACGACGGCGCGAGGCTTGCCTTCTTCTTAACTCTTTAAGAGCTAGAAGAAGAGCAATTATATATATACCCATCAAAAACCTTTTCCTCTTCCAATATGGGACTATGTCCCTTTGTCAAGGAGGGAATTCCAAATATTTCATTTTCCTTCCACTTCCCATTCACCCTCTTTTAAGCTATATTAAAACTTAAAAAACCAAGCAATCCCCCACATGAATGGTGAATGGATATATCATGGAAATATGAATGAAAAGCTGTGTGATTCTCAAGCAAGGATTAATTGCATCTGGATAAGTAGGTTTCACTTTGAACTTTCCGTAGTGAACTTATATCGGATATACTCGGTCAATCGGTAGATTTTAAATCTTTGAACCGTCGAACTTTGGTGTATACCGAGACAAACATAAGTCACACAACCAACCCTTGACCGTATTTGGTTCTCATTTTTGTGTTCGTTTCAACCATGAACACCGCCTGATTTCATAAGTGCATAGAGAACTGGCCTTACAAAATTCTCCTTGAAGCGGCTAACACTTCACACTTACATAGGTGATTCCTAAACGTGTCATCCCGTAGATACACTATTTGATATAACCCGTATAAAATTTAAAAATCATTAAAAAGCCTCAATGTTTTATCCTTGGTACTGAACATTGTCTCATCACGAGAATTGACCAAAATTTTAGTTGACAATGTTGAACCGTCATTAATGACTTTGTTTGATCTCCTTGAACCTAGATCTTGGATATCCAGTGTTTTAGGTAGAGTTACCATCACAATGACTTATTCTCGGCCATAGTCCCATTTCCCTCGATGATTTCTCAACTACCTCTCTAGTTAGGCCTTTTGTAAGTGGAACGACACATTAACATTTGACTTTACATAGTGAATCGTGATAATTCCTCTAGAGAGGAATTGCCTAACTGTTTTATGTCTTCGTCGTATATGACGAGATTTATCATTATACATAATACTCACATCCCTTCCAATTGTCGTTTGACCATCGCAATGTATGCATATTGGTGCCAATATTATGGGCCAAAATGGAATATCTTCCCAGAAATTCCAGAGCCAATTAGCTTCTTCACCAGCGTTGTCTAAGGCTATAAACTCAGCCTCCATTATAGAGCGGGCAATACAAGTTTGTTTGGGTGACTTCCAAGATACCGCTCCTCCACCAATAGTGAACACATATCCACTTGTGGACTTGGAATCAGTTGATCCGGTAATCCAATTTGCATCACAGTATCCCTCAATCACCGCAGGATATTTACAGTGGTACAAAGAAAAGTCCTGGGTATGTTCTAAATATCCCAAAATTCGTCTCATTGTCATCCAATGAGATTGACCTGGATTGCTCGTGTATTGACTCAATTTACTTATGCACAAGCTATATCTGGTCGTGTACAATTCATGATATACATTAAGAATCCCAACACACGAGCATAATCCAATTGTGATATGCTTTGGCCTTTGTTCTTTGCTAATGCAAGATTCACGCCAATTGGAGTCTTTGCAACTTTAAACCCTAAGTGCTTGAATTTTTCAAGTATTGTCTTAATATAATGAGATTGTGACAATCCAGACCTTGAGGAGTCTTATGGATCTTAATCTCCAGAATTAAATCAGCAACTCCCAAGTCCTTCATATCAAATTTGCCAATTAGCATACACTTAGTTGCATTTATATTGGCAATATCATTACTCATTATCAACATATCATCTCCATATAAGAAAACAAGGATTATGTGATTTGGAACATTTTTAATGTACACACATTTATCACATTTATTTATCTTAAAATCATTTGACAACATTGTTTGGTCAAATTTTGCATGCCATTATTTGGGTGCTTGATTTAGTCCGTAAAGGGACTTAACAAGTCTACATACCTTCTTTTCTTTACCTGGAACCACAAACCCTTTAGGTTATTACATGTAGATTTCTTCCTCCAAATCTCCATTTAAGAAGGTCGTGTTAACGTTCATTTGATGAATTTCAAAACCATAAACTACAGCTAACGCTACTAACGTTCGTGTGAGCATGTGATTTTTCACCCACCATATACTCCTACAAAATTCAATAAAATAAATTAGTTTCACAATTTTTTGTTGAATTTTAGTGTTAATTGTGAATTTATTTTGCATTCCATATTCATAATTCATCCTTTATAATTATTTAAATTTGCGTAATTAGGCGCATCATTATTATCAAGGAATTATATATTCATTATTTATAATTAATTGAATAAAATAACAAAACGGATGATGATTATTTGATGTAATGTAGTTTTAATAACTAATTGCTAAATTTAGTCATTTTTCCGAACAAATTGTGAAAATTGATTTTTTCTTTTAAAATATATGAGTGTCAAATTAATTGTTTCACCCTTAATTTATTTACTAATCAATCTCTAGTTAGACTGAGTTAGAATTAACTAATATAAATTTGTGGAGTTTTAAGTTTATTTAAATTAATTAAGTTGTTTAGATTAGTTTAAAAAGAGAATTAAATCGGACCTGGGCCAAGAAATACCCAAGCCCAATCCCTATCTCTATACACTCAAACAACCCAGCCCAAATCCCATAGCCCACCCGGCCTGCCCCTACACTACCCAAACGACCCCATTTAATTAAGGATCAATCCCAGCCATTGATTGAGTTAGATCAAATGGTTGGGAACCCCTCTCACACCCACTATAAAATTGTCCAAACACTCACCACCCCCCTCATTTCGTTCAAAGCTTAACCCCCCAAAACCCTAGCCGCCCCCCATCCCTCCGTCTCTCTCTTTCTTCTGTCTCGACCAAACCCTAGCCGCCCTAGGTTTCCGCCGACCGGAAATCGCCTCCAGCGGCGGAACTTCTCCAATCGACCCCAACTTTTAACCAGATAATCCTCACCCTTCCCTCAATCACCTCCCGTCATTGATTCCACCAAAATCCCACCCAAAATCACCCAATTTCAGATCTAAGAATCTAAAAAACCTAAAATGCTACAACTGTCGCCTTTGAACGATTCAACGATCGGACCTACATGAGTCAGTTGCTCTTGATAAGAGCAATTGATTCATGTGGGTTTGACTCGTTTTCAAACCCTCCGGAATCCGGCCAAGGTCCGACCATTTCACTCTTTCCGACCCAACCATTTAATGGGTATTCTCTTTCCCTCCTTGTTATTTTGCATGTTATTAAAACCAAATCTCATGTCAATCACTGTCTTAGGCTATTTTAGTTTATTTGATTTGCTTTCTTTTGGTTCTTTTTTTCTTCTCCTTTCTCTTCTTGCTCGTTGATTAATTATTCTTAATCTGTTCTTGGTTGACTAAGAAGAACCAAAATCAACAAGATGTTTAACTTAACGGTATTGTTTTACAATAGAACTATATGTTGTAATTCCTTTTCGGCCTTTTTTTTCTTTTCTGTTAAAAGAAACCTGCCACTATTCGTTTGATATCATTAGGATTAGATTCTGTTTCCTTTACTTGTTTCTCTTAATTAGTTTTGAATCCTGTTCTAGTTTTATCATGTTTAGTTTAATTCGGTTTGTCGATTAATGACTAAGATTCTTTGTTAATAATGCCTTTTAGTATATGTTAATTGATTAGTATAAATTAATCAGTACGTGTTAGTTAGTTCTTTAATGAAGTCGCTTTAGGTTTCAGGTTTACTTAACTGTTTCTGCCCTTAATGTGGCTACTATTCTGAAAATTGTTTCCTTTTTTACTTGACTGTATTAATCATTAAGGTAGCCAATCAACCGATTAGGTACTTATTAATTAGGTAATTAGGAGATAATTATACTCGTTTAACTAAATATACCTTTGAAAACTAATAGTTTAATTAAAAGACTAACTCTAAGAGCCTAATTAACTGGTTAAGCTTGAACTGGCAGCTGAGATAAGTAATTGACTAAGTCTAAAAAATAAATGATTCACCTAGTCTCACATTTAAATAATTTCAACTCCTTCAACCTAAAACTAACTTAGGTAGCCTCTTGAGTAATTAACTGGAAAAATTTTCTTTTTTTGTTTAAGATAATTAGTTTAGGTTTCATTAACTAAATCAAATCATTTAACCTAAGTTAAGAAAACTAAGTTGACTAACCTTAATTAAGACCAATTAAACTGATTAATTAATTGATTTAAACCTAAGCTTAATAATTGGTTAAGCCTCTGATTTTAGGTAATCAAATTGAATTAACTTAACTAAGTCAGTTAGCTTAAATTAAGGAATTAAATTGATTGACCTACTTTATTTAATTAACTTAAACATAGATAATTAGTATGAAAACTATCTTTAGGCATTTAATCAATTAAACTTTAATTAGTTAACCTAACCTTGGTTAAAGAACAACTAGAAGTCACCTAAGGGACATAACTAGTGTTAGTTAACTAGAGTTAAATTATAACCCAAGCAAGTAACTCTAGTTACCTAATGGTAAATACAGGGGCTTCAAGGGGTACATTAGGTAACTCTGTTTAGTAAATCAGATTTTCAATGTTAAAAGGGTCTTTTAATAGGTAGGAAGGTTCTAGAATGGGGACAGTTGTCCCAAGGATAAGGTTGACAGCTGCCTTATGTACTATTTTCAGCATTTTGGGTTGGGAATGTACTAAAGGATATCCTATCCTTAAGCCTCCTATAAATAGACCCTCTTTGTACAGATTATGGACCTTCTTTTTTTGGGACTCTCTCTGGGCTGTTGAAAGCATTTTGAAAGCATAGAAAAATCAGAGTATTGTCCATTCATAAACGAAAAAATTTCAAAAAAAAGTATTAGTAGAAAAGCAAAAAAGAAATCTGATTTCTTTTGGAATCAAGTTCATAAAGATATGGTCTAGTTTTCAGCTTCTGTTTCTTTCCTTTGGATTCTGATTTTGGGAACCTTAAACACTCATATCCAAGAATTTTGGGTCAATTTCTGCCGGGCTACTGGGTCTTCTTTGGGTTGTTATTTGCTGTTGCTGAATCTTTTTTCTTTTGTTGATTATTGTCCATACTTGACCTTTATTTGGTCAAGTCCCTTTTTGCTGTTTTACTCTTAAAAGGTATGTATTAACTCATCTGTTCTCAATGAAATGCTGGACTGGAATCTTCTTCTTCTACTCACTGCTTAAACTAGTTGTTCTTGATAAACGAGGTTGTTTCTTCTGCTTTATGTAAATGTGACTGTATAGATGCTTATTGGCATGATAATGATTCTATGAGTGTGATAGGTACTATTTTGCTGTTGGTATTTCTTTGCGGGAGTATTCTGTTTATTTCAGGCTAAAGGTATATAAACGTAGTTGATAATCGTAGTTCCACTTCCTAAAAAGGCTGAACTATAGTGTAGAATCTGACCTTCTCTATGGTCGGGTTCTCTCTATAAATGTGCAGAAAATATGCTTTCAATTGAGTCTCTTTGGCCAATAAAGAGATTCAACAAGCAAGTCTCCGGGTAGGTTAGTATTAGCACTAGGGTAGATGAGTTTGACCTTACTGAAGTCACCTCTGCTAGGGCATAAAATAAGTAGTCAAAAGGCCTCCTAGAGTAAGGAATCTAGATCTCTTAAAATGATCAGATTCTGTCTCTATAAAAGCCTAAAAAGTCAAAATTATAGTATAATTGTCAAGAGGAACAAAAGATGAGATTTATGGAGCTGAATCTGACTCTTTTTATTGCCAGATTTAGTCCAGAAAAGGTTTGAATATGCTTTGTTCTTCTAAGAGCGTCATTAAGGATTGAATATAACCTCCTTCATGATTAGATTCATCTTTTGACAATACTCAAAGGTATATCCTCAACACTGTCCAAATAGTAAAGTGTTGGATTTACAATCTTAGATTAATGATAAAAGGTGCTCTTATTTGTGTTCCTTGTTCATTGAAGAGACTCAGTAAGCAGGTCTCCATATGGCTTTAGACTTATGTTAATGTTGGCATTATGGGATTAAAATCTGACAGATTCATGGTCAGGTTTACACCAAGAGAATGCATAAATAATTCTGTTTTGTTAGTGTAGCTTAGCATAGCATTATCAGGTTTAAACTTGACCTTCTTTCATGGTCATGTTTGGTCTGGTGGGTGCTCAACACTTAATTAGTTTGTGTGTTCTATAATTTACAAAAAGAGGGCTGCAAATGTACAGTACGAAGAATCCAGATGTGGAGCAACTATTTAGGATTTCCATTTTTAGTTTTTCTTTGATATTCATAAAAAAATGTATTTTTGCAGGAGCTGTATTTTCGCTTCATAAAAACTATAATTCGTTCATTTATGCACTTTGGAATCTTGTAATTTAAGGGACTGGACTGTATATTCATTTTTTAGCCCTTCAACTGATAGTGTTCAAACTAAAATTTTGAGGCGCTTTTCCAGGAACTTTGAATCTGTTTTGCTCTAAAAAGTAGTTCAAGGATAAAAATAGGTGTTTAATCGAAAAAAGGAGTTGGTATTCAAATCAGTCCACATGAAACCTTTCGTAAACATTTATTGGATTTTCATAAGTGGTTATTTCAAAATTCAGTTGTTTCAATATAAATGAATTTAGTAGATTATTTTTGGTTCATGTCATATCCTATTAAATTTTCTGAAATCGATGTATGAACACTTTTGAACCTT
Source organism: Nicotiana knightiana (assembly GCA_005239525.1). Classification (NCBI taxonomy): domain Eukaryota; kingdom Viridiplantae; phylum Streptophyta; class Magnoliopsida; order Solanales; family Solanaceae; genus Nicotiana; species Nicotiana knightiana. The sequence continues at coordinate 11,666 of ML407703.1, read as the reverse complement.
GAAGCATGTGATTAGGCTATCTAAAAATTGACAAGAACTGTTAAATTAGAATTGGTAAAACTGTCTGTTATATGTTCTTCGTTAGAAATTACAAAGTTCCATAAAAATAAAGTAATTTTAGCTTATCAATTTGAAGTGAGACCAGTGAATAATGTATTTATGTGTCTATAATTCTTATAGGTGTATGTATATCTACACGAATGAGGTGCATCTTGATTAACACATTTTCTATCATTTACCAAACTAGATAGAGAAGACCTTTAAGATTTGATTAAGAATTGAATTTCCTAACTGATAGTCTTATTACAAAAACAACCAAACTAGGATGGCCTACAGTGATTATTTGGGGTTAAAATATGGCCATATCCCGAAATATGTTGTCTTTTAGGCTAATGAATTTCACTTTTTAGGCAACCCCCTAGGTAGAAAGATACCTTTAGTTTGAAATTTGGTAAAGAATCAAGTATTATCTCAAATTACCTTAACCCACACTCGGGAGTGGCAACTCATGCCCCCGACCCTCAACTCCAAACATTAACAAAATGTACATAGTAACCACGGGTGCATTTCATGTGACGTGTTTGCCGTGTGCTCAAAAACAACAAGTGCACACCATTGTGACTTGTTTAAGATAAATCCATAAATGTCCTAATCGATCTTAAAACTAAAATGATCTTTCAAAAAATAGAAGACATAGAGAATGATCGAACATTGCCTCAAATAGGCACTATAAAACCGTCATGACCATAGTCGTGACCACGTAATCTACACTCGGGTGCGACAACTCATGTCCCCGTCTTCAACTTCAAATTATAATAAAAATCACATGTTGTAATTGTGGGTGCATTTCATGTGGCGCAGTTATAATGTGTCCAAAAACAAACAAGTGCACGCCATCGTGACTTGTTTTAAGATAAATCCATAAATATTAAAAGCGGCTAAAAAGTGAAAAAGACTAAAAAGCACAATAGGTTTAAAATATGTAGATAATTACAGCCAAATATTAATAGTTAAGTGACCGTGCTAGAACCACGAAATTCGGGAGTGCCTAACACCTAATCCCGGGTTAACAGAATTCCTTATCCAGATTTCTGGTTCGCAGATATTTTTAAAACAGAGTCAAAAATTTCCTCAATTTGGAATATTAAAATAAATGGTGTCCCAGTACACCGTATAAAATCTGGGTGGCGACTCTGAAAACCAATAAATAAATCCCAAAATCGATTAGTCACTTAAATTGAAAAAACTCCCTTATCCCACCCATACTGGAGGAAAAAGGAGGTGTGACAGTTCGTATAGACGTAATTCTTGTAACTAGAGAGTATGTATCAAAATAGTCAAGACCTTCCTTCTCGTTGTATATAACCTTTGACCATAAGTCTTGCCTTATATTTATCAATAGTGCCATAATCTTTCATTTTCCTCGTAAAGATCCATTTAGAACCCAATATTTTATTTCCAGGAGGAAGATCAACCAATTCCCATATATGGTTGTTCAATATGGATTCAATTTCACTATTGACTACCTTTTTCCAAAATAATGATTCCGAAGAAGACATAGCTTCTTAAATGTTCGAGGCTCATTCTCCAATAAGAAAGTCACAAAATCTGGTCCAAATGAGGTAGACGTTCTCTGACGTTTACTACATCTTGGATCCTCCTGATTAAATGTACTTTCTTTTGTATCTTCCCGAGGTTGTTTAGATCCTTCACCAATCAACTCACATTCCTTTTTATACGGATATATATTTTCAAAGAACTCATCCTTATCTGATTCTATAACCGTATTATTATGAATGTCGGGATTTTCTGATTTATAAACCAGAAATCGATATGCTTTACTATTGATCACATATTCTATGAAAACACAATCAACGATTTTTGGTCCCATTTTTACCCTTTTGGGTTTAGGAACTTGGACTTTTGCCAAACACCCCCACACTTTATAATAATTCAAGTTGGGCTTCCTTCCTTTCCATTTTTCATATGGAATGCATTGTGTTTTGCTATGGGGTACATGATTTAATATCCGGTTAACCGTAAGAACGTCTTCCCGCCACAAGTTCTATGGCAAACCAGAACTTATCAACAATGTGTTCATCATCTCTTTTAATGAACGGTTCTTTCTTTCCGCAATCCCATTGGATTGGGGAGTGTAAGGGGCCGTTGTTTGATGAATAATTTCATATTCTAAACATATTTCTTTAAGAGGAGATTCATATTCACCATCCCTATCACTTATTATTATTTTGATTTTCTTATTAAATTGCATTTCAACTTCATTTTTGTAGTGCTTGAATGCGTATATTGCTTCATCTTTATTATTAAGTAAGTAAACATAGCAATATCGAGTATTGTCGTCAATAAAAGTTATGAAATACTTCTTTTCACTGCGAGATGGTATTGACTTCATGTCGCAAATATATGTGTGATTTAAGTCTAAAGGATTTGAATTTCTTTCAACTGACTTATAAGGATGTTTAACATACTTAGATTCCACACAAAAACACACTTAAAGCCGTTCTTAACAAAAAGTCCAGCAGAGACTAAGTTCTTTCTAATCTCGGGAACATGAATGACGTTGTTCAGAGTCACCACCTTGCCAGAAGTCATTTTCAGAAATATCTTCCCACATCCTTCAATTTTGGCCGTTGCAGCATTTCCCATAGAAAGCGTCTCTTCGGGTCCAACATGAGCATATGCAGAAAATGCTTCTCTAACAGCACAAACATGGCGAGTGGATCCAGAATCAATCCATCACTCCTTAGGATTTCCCACCAGGTTGCATTCAGAAAGCATCGCACACAAGTTATCAACATCTTCGTACTTTTCAACCATGTCTGCTTGACCTTTCTTCTTGTCTTTCTTTGGAGCACGACAATCTGCAGATCTGTGTCTAGCTTTTCCACAGTTGTAGCAATTTCTGTTGAACCGCTTCTTGCTTGGGTTGCTTTTCAGGCCAACAACCTTCTTCCTCTTTCTATTATTTTGAGGAGTATCCTCAACAATGTTTTCTTCCATTATTGTTGAGTTTCCACAGCCTTTCTTTTCAGCAGCTTTGTTGTCCTCTTCGATTCTCAACCGAACAATGAGATCTTCAAGGGCATCTCATTGAATTTGTGTTTCAAGTAGTTTTTGAAGTCCTTCCACAAATGAGGCACTTCTCAATCATCGCTGCAACTTGGAATGCTTCATTGATGACAAGACCTTCAATGAAAAATATGTTAGTAAAAATAATATAATTAATACTTTCAACATCAGTATTAATTTGACTTATACCTTCAGTAAGGAGATCGTGAATAATAACTTGCAATACCTAGACTTGGGTAATAACATACTTGCTATCTATCATTTTGTAGTCCAAAACTTTAGCCGCAACGAATTTCTTTAACCCGGCATCTTCAGTTTTGTGTTTCCTTTCAAGCGAAACCCACAGTTCTTTTGACGTCTCCATATTACTATAGATGTTAAATAGAGCATTCTCCAGTCCGCTAAGAATGTAATTCTTGCATAGAAAATCAGAATGCTTCCACGCCTCAGTCACGAGAAAGCGTTCATTTTTGGAGTTTCTTCGAGCAGAACAGAAACATCTTCCTTAATGAACTTCTGCAGACTGAAAGTCGTCAAGTAGAAGAACATCTTCTGCTGCCACCAATTGAAATCAATCCCGAAAAATTTTCTGGACTTCTCTGCCGGTTCCAATACCGGTTGTTTGGCTTGTCGATGCATTGGCAGTTCGGAACAATTTGGTTTTCATTGTCATTCGTCATTTCTGTAAAAGAATGACACAAACAAACGTTTAAAAACTGGAGTAAAAAATCACGTAGATTTTAATCACCAATTGAGTAGAAAATCGCCACGAATGCTTTAATCTCCAAAACGGGAGTAGTAAAACCACAAAGGTTTTAGTCTCCAGACAGTAAGTATAACACAAATACAGAAAATAAGTTAAATTCCTTAAGCTTGTTATCAAACTGTATTTGTAAAATAATTCTTGAGAAGATAAAATAACATATAAATAGAAATATAAACTAAACAGAAGTTAATCCGAGCCCATTGAATTCACAGTGTTTTCTTAAGGAATTTAATCTCCACCTAGTACCCAAGGGTGTGGATTATTGTTGCTTTCTTTGAAGTTAAAACAATGCAAAAGAAAGGAGGAGAACTCAAAAAATGGTATGGAAAATCTGAGAGAATGGACTGGTATTTATAGCCAATGTTAAGCTCAAATTGAAGAGGTGCAACCCTTCAGAAGGGTTGTTTATGTAAAACGGCCATAACATAAATGTCATAACATAAATGACTATTTACGCAATAATAAAATCGGGAAGTCAAAACGCGCAGAGGAAACTTAATTTTCCGTTACAAAATCGGAAACAGATAATGGAAAACGGACACTTTATTTTTTCGTTGGATTAACAAATAAATTTGGTCCAAAAAATTAATCAATCAATCATTTGACTATCTGAAGCCGAAGCCTACCGAGCGACGACGACGACGGCGCGAGGCTTTCCTTGTTCTTAACTCTTTAAGAGCTAGAAGAAGAGCAATTATATATATACCCATCAAAAACATTTTACTCTTCCAATATGGGACAATGCCCCTTCGTCAAGGAGGGAAATTCAAATATTTTATTTTTCCTCCATTTCCCGTTCACCCTCTTTTAAGCTACATTAAAGCTTAAAGAATCCAACAGTTTTTAGGGATTGTGATATTCCCAATCGGAGATGGAGCCGGAATTTAAACATTAAGGGTTCGTGATTTAAATCCTTTTAGCTACTGAGTTTTACATTAATAATTTGTACAGATTCAATAAATTCCTTAAGACAAATATATGATTTGGACCAAAGCTACTGTCACAACCCCAAATCCTAACAGGCCGTGATGGCGCCTATCGTGGAGCTAGGATAGCCAACCATCTCATTACTATGCATTTGTTCAATTATAAAAGCTCACATTTTAATAATAAGCAGCAACCATAGCATAGAATAATGTAATTAAGTCTTAGCATCCCAATAATAGTCTAACAACTCTAAACAAAACCTCCCAAGACTGGAGTCAATAGTCATGAGCATCTAAGAATAAATAAATCTAATTTTTCTAAAACTATAATATATGTCTCTGAATCAAACGCTAAAACTAAATAAGGAAGGGAAATGGAGAAGTTGTTGACGCTGTACAGCTACCTCAAAATCCCGTGAACTGCTGCAATAAACTGAGACAACTACCGCTCCGGGCCGTCACCTGGATCTGTGCACAGAGACACAGGGAGTAATGATGAGTATGCCAACTCAGTAATAATGAAAATAAATCACAGTATGAGAATTTCAAAACACACAGTACATATACACAATTTCACAAAACCAGTAAAACACCAATTCACCATGTAGTATTCAACAATTAATAAGTTCAAAATCAGTTTCCAGAAATCCTTTGAAAACAAGTGTAATATGAGTATATCTCAATAAAATTCTCAGTAACGCCAGTTTGAAACGAAGTAAATCATAGTTCAAAAACTTAGTAAAAATTCTTCATAAAACTGCCCTTCGGGCTAAAATCATTTATCGTAACCATTGCCCATCAGGCATCCTCACCATCACTCAGTATCAGCCCATCAGGCATTCTCACAGTCACTCAGTAACAACCCATCAAGCATCCTCACAGTCACTCAGTATCAGCCAATCAGGCATCCTCACAATCACTCAGCATAAGCCCCGCGGGCATCACTCATTAGGTACCTACGCTCACCGGGGGTGTGTATAGACTCCGGAGGGGCTCCTACAGCCCAAGCGCTATAACAACATAAGGCCTGAAAGCCTCCTCACAATATAGTCCTGAAAGTCTCCCTCATATAAGGCCTGAAAGCCACCTCACAATATAGGCCTGAAAACCTCCCTCATATAAGGCCTGAAAGCCTCCTCATAATTTGTAACGACCCAGTCGGTCGTCACGTAGAACTTGCATTAAAAATTACTGTTATTGACTTGTCATAGGTAGGTTATACTGTTATTGATGTGTTAGAGTTGGTAGGTTTGAAATCGGAATGGTTATAGTGAGAGTTTAGTCGCTTAGACTTAAAAATAGCCTTAAAATGGGAAAAGTCGACTGAGGGTTGACTTATTGGTAAACAACCTCGGAATGCAGATTTTATGGCTCGGATAGCTTCGTTAGGTGATTTGGGACTTAGGAGTGTATTCAGAATATTTTTGTGATGTTCGGTGTAGAATTAGGCTTGAATTGGCGAAAGTTAGTTTTTGGCGATTTCCGGTCGGCAGTGGAAAATAGTCTATCGGGGTCGGAATGAAATTCCAGAAGTTGGAACAGGTTTGTAATGTTATTTTTGATATGTCTGCAAAATTTCAGGTCAATCGATGTAGTTTTGGATAGTTTCGGCACCTTTGGAGGATTTTAGAAAATTTCAAAGTTCTTAGGCTTGAATTTGATGTGATTTTGGTGTTTTGATGTTATTTTTAGTGCTTCGGGAGTGCAACTAAGTTTTAATGATCATATATGAGGTGTTGGTATATTTGGTTGGGGTCCCGAGGGGCTCGGGATTGTTTTGAGTGGTTAACGGGGAGTTTGGAGTGCTTGTGTTGTTGCTGAAGTTGCTGGTGCTGGTGTAACCGCACCTGCGGATGGGTCATCGCAGGTGCGGGCCCGCAGGAATGGAAGGAGGCTTCGTAGGTGCGAGATTTGGCCAGCCAGAGAAGAGGTCACAGATGCGGATAGTGGGCTGCACCTGCGAAGTCGCAGGTGCGGAATGTGAGTCGCAGGTGCGGAGTTAGGCCGTTTAATGAAAAGTCACAGGTGCGGTTGTTTTGACCCCAGGTGTGGTCCCGCAGGTGCGGAACCCTTGGGCAGAAAGTATAAATTAAAACTATCTGCGGTCATTAGACCTTTTAACACCATCTTTGAACGGGAAGAAGCTCTTGAGGCAATTTTGAAGAGGGAAAATCAGTGTTCTTCATTGAGGTAAGGTTTTTGGACTTAATAAATCAATTATATGTGATTGGAGACCTTATATCAATATTTAATTATGAAAATCAGTAAGAAAAAGGTGGGTTTAGGGCTTGAGATTATGAGACCTTTAGGGATTGGTTTGACGGGTCAAACAAACTCCGATTTTAGCTTCTTGATATGTACGGACTCGTGATATGATGAAGAACATTTTGTTATAAAATATATCGGGNGGGGGGAGGGTTTTGACTAATTTTGGGGTTTGAGCTAAATTTGGTACTTTTCAATTGGAATTCATTCCTTAAGCATAATTTGATGATAAAAATCGGAATTTGGTAGATTTGGAGCGCTCAGAGGCAGGATATAGAGGCAAAGGCACTACAGAATAGTATTTTAGCCGGTTTTGAGGTAAGTAACGTTTCCAAACTTGATTCTGAGGGTTCGAAACCCCGTGCTAAAAGATTTATGACTATAATTGAGGTGACGCACATGCCAAGTGACAGGCGTGCGGGCGTGCACCGAGTATTTGTGGCATGGCTTATCCTATGGCACCGCTTAGTGATTATTCCCTGATGATATATGTACTTCTGTTAATGTGGTAATTTTGAACCTGTTAGAAATCATGTTAAGTATAAATGCTAGGCTTCACGCTGAAAATGCTAAGACCAGAGTGGTCGTATATTACTGTCTCATTTTGTGATTGTTTGATTCCATATACTCAGTCCTGTTATAGCATACGATTTCATATCTCAGTCTCAGTATTGTTAATTATATGCATACTTTATCATTGTGTCGGGCTGATGGAGGCATCTGTGATCCATGTGAGCGAGTCTGAAGAGTAATGACTGAGTGAGGCCGAGAGCCTGTTATTGAGACAGTTATGAGATTGGACTGCACACCACAGCGATATTAAATCATGCATTCGTTGGCTTGATATGGCGCTTGGGCCACTAGGTCCCCTCCGGAGTCTTTACACCCCCAGTGAGCGCATTGATGTGAAGGATGGATCTTGCCCGAAGTGAATGTTATGTGAGGGATGGATCGTCCATAGACATGGATCTTGTCCGAGTGTTGTATTCCGGAGATGGACTTTCTCCATGGGACTGGATTGGCCTTTTTCCTCAGTACGGAGTGACTACGGTCACCGGTGTTTATGCATATTCCGGGATGGAACTTCCCTGGGCCTGAGAGCCATATATAGTACTGAGTGGACTTCTGTGGGAGAGTTGTGAGCACTATGTGCATATCCACACTGGGTTCATACATATATTTTATGATGGCATGTAGAGTATACTGGCATACTTGGCATATTTACTCATCCTGATAAACTGTTAGCATGTCTAAATTTTGTATATTGTTATTGTAAACTTTTGAGGTTTTGTCTGTCACTACTTTTCAGCCCATAGTTTGGGTTTGTTACTTCTGAGTTAGTGTACTCATGTTACCCCCTGCACCTTGTGTGCATATCCAGGTACACCGGGACCCAATAGTGGATATTGAGCAGCGGCCAGAGTTTTCATTGGAGTTGTCAAGGTAGTAGCTGGCGATCGCGACCTCGTCTTCTCTTCCTTATTCCACCTATTGCACTTATTTTGAGACTATGTTGTCTATTTCTTCATTCTTTATTTTTTTATAGCAGCTCATGACTGAGTGACACCAGATCCGAGGTTGGAGGTTTTAAATTTAGTTTTTCAAATATTGTTTGAAACTTCAGATTTTTAGTATTATCAATAAATTCGTTTAAAATTGTATTTTTACTGGAAACTGAATTTAGCTTAGTTAAAAAGGGCGGCTTGCCTAGTTCCACGACATGCGCCATCACGACTCCGAAATTGGGTCGTGACAAGATGGTATAAGAGCGCTAGGTTAAATAGGTCTCACCAGTCATGAGCAGGTTTAGTAGAGTCTTGCGGATCGGTACGGAGACGTCTGTACTTATCTTCGAGAGGCTGCAGAATCTTTAGGAAAAATCTCACATTCTCGAACTCTAGTCGTGTGAATCCATTGATTCAACCTGAAGCGTAACTCTTTGAACTTCTTTCATGTATTCAAACGCACACGTGAGTGCTCGGTATCAGTCGTGCACCGATGGCTTGTGACTTCCATGAATGGGATGTGATTTTAGCATGTTTGGGGCCAGTCTGGAGGACTTGAGGTCGGATTTTTGTCTGTGGATTGAGTGCCGAGATTTCATTTGTGTGAGCACATGTATTGGGGTCTTATATGTCCGTTGGTGTCCTTATTGACAAGACTTGGTGACTAGATGACCATGTGGTGAGTGTGATTTGAGAGTGAGATGTGTTTATATTGCTTGATTGTGACAAAAAGGGAGTGGTTGGATATGTAGCGAGGACGTTGAGTGTTTGACTTCTATCTGGAGTTGGCATATGGCCTCGAGTCGTGAGTGCTTGGGAAGACCTCTTATGTTGTTTTGTAGCAAGTTCTCTTTTACCAGTAATTTATATATGTTGCAATTTGAGTTTAGATCACTTATGGGAGTTGGAACANGATGTTTAATGGTTTGAGGTATGTATGAGCTTATGAAGGATTTAGTTGAATCCCACTGCGGTATTGTGGCAGTGATAGCATATGGGCATTGTGGGTGATTGTTGTTTTGATCTATGGCTTTGAGCCAAGTGGGGGAGTATGCTACTGATTAGTTGGTTGCCCGATTATGTGATGTATTGGTTTTATTTTGGGGATATTTGGGAGAGTAGTCATCGACTTATGAGCTTTAGACGGTATGGTCTTATGCTTGGGTCTTGTGTGGTGAATCTAGGTTGAGAATTGCAGTATTATGACAAGGAGAATTATCAATTCGAGGGTAAGTCAGAAGGAACTTGGATAAATAGGACAACTTTATAGTGGGTCGGATCGGCATGGTAAGGGATATGATTAGTTCTTTGGGTACTTATGAGGCAATGAGTTTCTACATGTGTTCCTAGCAATGCTCTTGGGTGTTGGTGACCTGCGTAGCGTGGTTGAGTTAGAAGGATTCAGTTCTGACGGCTTGGTGTTGTGCAAATGGGATTCGAATGGTTCCTGATGGTTTCTACCATGGTTAGAGATATGTATTTTCTACTGGTGTGAGGAGCATTAGAGGTATAGTGATTTTGCTTCTAGATAGGATCAAATGTAAGTTCTTGGCTCGTTGGGTACGTAGTTGCTTGTGGCTCGGAAGGGGTTATGAAGTTTCCATATTTATCACAGGATGGCATGGTGTATGTGGTACGTTGAGTAGAGTCGAGATCTGTATGTGTGAATTCACGGTTCAGTTCTGGAAGGAAGGTCAAAATTCTTAGGCGGCATTGGCAGTTTCAAATGACTAAGTAAATGATATCTACTGGTGGTTTGAAGTATTTCATGTGGACTAGCGGTCGATGGGATCACTCAGTGTAGCGGTGTTATATAGGGGTATGACCTTTGGTATTGGATTCGTGTGTTTTGATTTTTACGATGTGTGCCGGGCTCTTAGCATGATGTTGTGAGGGTAATTGTTAATGGAAGGATAGTCCTCTCGTGTGAGTCTTTTATATAATTTGATTACGTTGGGATGTTGGTGTTGAGTGCGCGAGTTGCACAGGTTATGGCTTCGAATTGTATTGATGTGTCATGTCAGAAGAGGTCATTGGACCTAGAATGAATATTGTCAGAATTGTCTACAGCATAGTTAGAAGGATAAATATCGGGAGTCATCTTAGAAATTTGCTATAATTCCTGTTTGGGAAGGGCGAGGTTCATGTCTGAATGATCGGACGAATGGTTGTTAGTTTCTACGTGTTTCTGTCATCATCGGCAGTATATGAAAGTGTAAGCGCGAGGCATTTCTTGATAAGAGGTTATTTACTGGTATTGGGTTGTTATAAACAACTATTGTGATTAGGAGTTATCGCCACGAGTGCTTGAGTCATGTAGTGGATCATGGTATTGCATCTTGGGTTACGGATATGACTTGTTACAGTGTGCTCAGACTTATTCAGTTTATAGTTGTTGCATTTTGATCTTGTAAATTGATTCAGAAGTGGAAATGTAGTTCTAAGGTTTATGGGTCAGGATTTGATAACGAAATTTCAGTTAGGTTATGTTATCATACCTAGATGGGGTAGGGTGATGTGGGAGCACCTCTGAATATGTGCATGGAAGGTTACACAACAAATTTTGGTGGTGTTTGGAACAACTCTAGGCACGTTCGAGGACGAACGTATGTTTAAATGGGGGAGAATGTAATGACCCGGTCGGTCTTCACGTAGAACTTGCATTAAAAATTACTGTTATTGACTTGTCATAGGTTGGTTATACTGTTATTGATGTGTTAGAGTTGGTAGGCTTGAAATCGGAATGGTTGTTGTGAGAGTTTAGTCGCTTAGTCTTAAAAATAGCCNCTCGGAATGCGGATTTTATGGCTCGGATAGCTTCGTTAGGTGATTTGGGACTTAGGAGTGTGTTCGGAATACTTTTGTGATGTCCGATGTAGAATTAGGCTTGAATTGGCGAAAGTTAGTTTTTGGCGATTTCCGGTCGGCAGTGGAAAATAGGCTATCGGGGTCGGAATGGAATTCTGGAAATTGGAACAGGTTCGTAATGTCATTTTTGACATGTCTGCAAAATTTCAAGTCAATCGGTGCTGTTTTGGATAGTTTCGGCATCGTTGGAGGATTTTAGAAAATTTCAAAGTTCTTAGGCTTGAATTTGATGTGATTTTGGTGTTT